>JADLZN010011744.1:0-79988 GCA_018155175.1 Sinocyclocheilus anophthalmus | reverse complement strand
AATGTAATGACATTATCATTTTTATTTATTATTAATTTGTAATTATAGGGAATTAATGATTATTAATTCATTCAGGTTGTGCTAAACTCGGGTCTGAAGCCCAAGTCACCTGATCAAACCATTCCCAATTTGTAGTTTAATCAAATCAAGGTCGTCCAGCGAGCCAGTGATTCTTGGTATCTTTTTAACAAATTTAATATGTGTTTTCTTGGCCACAGTCAACACAATCAAGATTATTTGTACGTTCTTAACAGAGGTAATTATTATAAGTAGGCTACGAGTTGAGGTAGCAAGCAAGGATCGTTTGGCATAGGTTTAACATTGAAATTATATGAACCAAGACATTCTTTTTTTTATAAATGAAACATGAATTTTATTGGGTAATCTAGATTACATAAAAACCTAACTAAAAAATACACATACACACACAGATTCAAGGAAATTAGTTGACGGAGTTGAATTAAGTTTTCAAAGTCCTAACTCGTTTAAAGAGTGGTTTTAAATTCGACCTAGGAGAAAAACCAAGCAGAGAATAACTTAATTTTACACCAGGTCAGCTGAGTGGAAGATTTTGTTCGTTACTTGCATTCTTTGGCTTGACAGCTGAAAGCGGAGGTGATTCAGTCGCTGTAGCGGACGCGGGCTTCCTGGATGTCTGTTGAGGGGAATTCCTTCGCTGATTGGCTGTTGCTTTGACGTCGGAATGACGTAGGGGTGACGTCCTTTTGGGGAAGCCCTCTTGGAGTAGTTGGTTGCCGGTTTGACACAGAGGCTTGAGCAGTCCTGCTGAGAGTCTGAGTTTGAAAGACTTTCAAGTTTTCTGAAGATCGCGAAGTCTCACTGAAATGTCTGAGTTCTTAGATGGTCTTGCTATGCGGTGGTGTGGCGTGGGGTGCTTTTTCGCGCTCACCAAGGTGCAAGCCAAACTTCTTGATCGGGTAAAACAAGCAAGCCAACGAGCCCGTGTTGCAGTGGAGTTTTGATCCGCAGTGTAAGTCCATCCCACAGGTCGCTGTTCCAATCAGATAGTGACTGCGGGGCTTAGCCACGCCCTGTGTGGTTCCTTTATCATGTATGAATCACATGCTGTTTGTGGCGAGTATTTCTGCAAGTTTTAAATCTCTTCTGATAACAGTATTATCATCAGAGAATGATACAATATATAAACTTTTCACCAGCACCAATGTTTGGCGAATAAGACAAGCTCTCTTCAACTTAAACAACAGGTATTTGCTACACATAATCGTAATTTAAACTAAAAAGAAAAGTTATAAAGAAACGATTAAGATATCATCGTTTCAAGAACACACTACACATATTTAAGACATAAAAACATATATTTGGAATATTGTTGCTCCGAGACTTTCAATGATTTCACTGATTGGTCTGTGACCCTTTGGTTCTGTTCTGTGACAAAAGGAAGTAAGGTTTGGTCACGTATAGATCCCGTGTTTGCAGGCCTGAGGGTATCAGTTAATTTACTCATCCTTTTCCGGCTGGATATACTAATTCTATGCATCCACGATCACGAGGCATCCATCTGTCGTGAAAAGGCTTTTCAGCTCTGGTACAAAAGGTCTCTGTGGTATCTCTTGATTAGATTAATTCAAAGCCTCATGATGGTGATCCAGTGGCATCTCCGTGTCCTGTATATGAAATCCCTACAGCGGTCAGCAGGGGCTGCTGGGCGGGAGCATTCCCAACCTACCGTGTTCCAGCTCCTCATTCTGGGGGCGTCACTTCTCGTACTCCGCAGAATCTAGAGTCACAGTGGCACTCCCAGGCCGAAGGCTTATAGCGGAAGGCGGTTCTGGTGACCGTCATTCTCGCTGGATAGTCTCCGTCTAAAATATCCTGACGCCTCAGTGCCCTCAGGAGATCAGTCTACCAACCCTGCCGGTGTTCCAGGGCACAGCAGTCTCCGGCGAGCACTTCTGTCAGTTACCGCCCGGAAACGTAGCGGTGCTAAGAGGCTCGCGACCTCCACGGAGGTCTCTAGAGCAGCTAGTACGGCCGTCCCCTGCCGGTTCGCCGCTTCAGGGCACCCAGCTAGCCGCTCTGATTACACCAGAGGTCAGTCTCGAGGGGGGAGGGCGGGGGGACCTTGAATTTTGTCTTAGTAGACTAACGTGTCTCAGTGGGACCTGCACACTGTAGAGTGAGGCTATGGAATCCAGTTCTCCTCCGCCTCAGTTTAAACGGTGTCATTCCCACTATGGTGGGTCCCGAGCAGGCTCTGATCATGGAACAGAAGTAGTTACTCTTTTGAGGAAGGAGGCCATCGAGGTGGTCCCTCCTCACGTAGCAGAGTCCGGGTTCTACACTCGGTACTTCACCGTTCCGAGGAAGGATGGAGGGTGGCGTATTATTTTAGATCTGCATCATTTGAACCACTCAGTCAGGCGACTGAAGTTCAGCACACTCGCACTCAAACAAGTCGTGTCTCAGATCAAGTCAGAGGACTGGTTTGGCACGATCGATCTAAAAGATACAAATGTCTCCATCCTTCCTCATCACAGGAAGTTCCTGAGGTTTGCTTTTGGGGGCAAAAGCTTACCAACACCCAGTTCTTCCTTTGGCCTTGCACTTGGTGTGGGATTCGACCACGATGTAAGCACGTATGTCTCCTGCTCTAATCGAGTCGATCCTCGTCACGAGAGTGAGAGAAGGCCAGTCACTCACTTTCAAACAGTTTCAGAGATTGTTGGGTCTGATGGCAGCTGCGTCCAACATAATTACTCTTGGCCTGCTGTACATGAGAACCCTACAGTGGTGGCTCAAGACCAAGGGCTTCTCCCCGAGGGAAAACACGCTTCGCATGGTCAAGGTCATGCGGCGGGCATACCGTGCTAGACATGTTGAAGGGAACCGTGGTTTTTATGGCATGGGGCCTGTGTGTTGGGAGCTCCTTTGGGGGGGAGCCGAATAGGCTCGCGGACGGAGCATCTTTCACCGCGCTTGTGGAGTGGTCATGAGTGGCCGCTCGGCCCGCAGCTTGTGGAGTGGCCGTCATCTCACGTGACGCATAAGTTGAGTGGAGATGCTGGCCGTGTTTCTAGCTTCGAAACACTTCCTCCCAGGCCTAAGTGATTGCAATGTGTGGGTGCGCACCAACAACACAGAAGTGGTCTTTTATATATGTAGGGGCAGACATCCTGTCGAGGCAGGGACCGAGGCCCAGGGAATAGAACTCACCCCGAGGGCTGAAAGCAGACTTGGGAGAGTCTTTGGCCAGGCTCAGGGCGCTTGTTGGCGATCGAATGATACGCACGGTCCCCCTCGGCTCTCTTCGGACTCATCCAGCCCACTGGGTGGATGCCATTGGTCACGACGTGGCCGAGGCTTGTTTGTTGCACCTTTTCCCCGATTGTTCTGCCTCACGGGAGTCTGGAGGAGTGCACTGGAACGAGGGCGTCGGACTGCAAGACAGTCGCTGATTTCTCTCGACGGCCTCCAGGGAGATTCCCATCAGGAGAGATCCTCCGCACAGGCGGAGGCACACCCCCAAACAAGAGATGTGGAAGCTGTTTAGGTGGGCCTCTGAGGAGGCACCCCCAGTTTAAACTCATAGCTTCTGGTCTCTTAACGAGTTGTTGAGGACCATACTCTCCCACAGCTCCCTTATGAGGAAACGGTATCTTGGTGCGGAGACCGCCAGCTCACCCAACTAATGCCCATTTGGTACAGTTCGGGGTGCTGCCCGGCTCTGTTTACGGCAGGCTTGACCGACACCACCCTAGAGGTTTTCGTGGCGGCATTGCGGCCTATCACGCCCCTCCGGTGGCCATATGGGAGAACCCTCTTATTACACGTTTCCTTTCCCCCCCCCCGCGGTGCACTGAGGCTGAGGCCTTCGGCCAGAGAAGCTTATGCTAAGTGGTAGATCAGGATGCTATTCCATAGCCTCAAGTCCTCTGATCTCCCCTCTACTTTGGGGGTCAAGGCTCACTCCTCCAGAAGTTGGCCTTCGGGCTCCCTTTTCTCTCACCTTAATTGTGCTCTACCACACTAGGCAGGGAGTTTGCAGTGGGGGCGTGGGCACTCTTGTTCCCATTAGCGCTTCACGAAGATCGAGGTCTGAAGGGAACGTTCCAGGTTTAACGTATTAACCATGGTTCCCGAAGGGCCGAGACGCTACGTCTCAGGGCATTACTTCGGCATCCCTGCCAGTGCGTGCCTTCAACTCCTAGAAGCTGACAAACGGTTCACAGCAAGTGCTTTATACTTCCTGGTAACTACGTCACCCCGCCCGTGAGTCTCGCCATCGATGCGTCGATTACACATGTGATTCGAGCGGGTCACGCTGAGGCGTTCCCGTAGCATTTCGACACAGCATCTCGTTCCCTTCGGGGAACCATGGTTACATACGTAACCTGGAGACATTTTCCCACGAGGTCTCCCATCCAGGTACTGACCAGGCTCAACCCTGGTTAGCTTCATTGGGTAACCAGTCTTGAGCTACAGGGTGATATGGCTGGTTAAAGGAATAGTTCACCCAAAAAAGAAAATTTGCTGAAAATTTACTCACCTTCAGGCCATCCACAATGTAGATGAGTTTGTTTTTTTCATTGGAGCAGATTTGGAGAAATTTTGCATTATGTCACTTGCTCACCAGTGAATCCTCTGTAGTGAATGGGTGCCGTCAGAATGAGAGTCCAAACAGCTCATAAAAACATAACAATTATCCACATGACTCCAGTCCATCAATTAACATATTGTGATGTAAAAAGCTGAGTGTTTGTAAGAAACAAATCCATCAAGACGTTTTTAATGCCAACACATTGCTTCTGGCTAAAATATGCATAATATTGCTTTCTCCAGTGGCTGATATGATAAGCTAATAATATTATTCACATGTATCATATATAACCGATGAACAGCATGAACAAACAGCCCAGATACAAGCTTGTCCTGGAAGAACTGCAGCTGGAACATGTCAGGAGGTCTCAGCCCTGCATTTCCTGTTGGTTGCCCTGCTTATGCATCGCTTCCTGCCCTATTACTCTGTTGTGTTCAAGGCCGCTAAATCCACTTGCTGAGACTTCTCGTGAGAGAGGATCAACCCTGTCTGGAAGTGGTTTTCTCAGGGTTATTTCTTTCAGGTCTGGTGCTTTAGAGCAGGAAGTATGAGGAGAGTTAATGTCATCACAGTGTTTTCACACTTGCTTGGGGACACATTTATCCTGTTATCTCTTATCTGACACACCCACACACACACACACACACACACACACACACACACACACACAAACATTCACACTTAGGATTATATGTTACTGCATGCTCTGCCAGACATACAGTACAGTCTAATTGTCTAAAAGCACTAATGAAAATATAATCTTTCTTTCATTGTTTCTTTTTTTTGTACATTCTTCAAACTCCTAAAATTTTCTTTTAAATTAGATTTTCAATTCCAATTCCAAATGGATTATTGGACTCCACTGTAAATGCGACCATGATTCTCTCTCACATACTCTTGTAAATGTCTTTGTTAAAGAACAGGTGGGTGAATTGGAGAAGAGTGAGAGTCTTCGTTTTCTATTTGCAGATTTAAAGGGATAGATTGCCCAAAAAATACAAAATTTTGTTATCATTTACTCACCTTCATGTTGTCCCAACATATTGATTTTATTTATTTCATAAAGCTCTGAAGAGATGCATAATTTCCAAGCCATTTTTTTCCAGAAAAGAAAAATGGATGGTGAATTATGTTGCCAGTGTCACGTTCCACCATAAAAGCGATCCATGCAAAATATAGTCTTCAGATGTCATATGTTAGCTAATGTCAGGAACAGACTGACTTTGTTGAAGTTGTTGTTCACTGATCTATTCAAAACTTTTTGAATGTTTGTTATATTTAGTCACATTACACACAAGAGCCACTGATATCAACGATGTTCAACCTAATTTTTATGGTCCTTTTTTGAGCTTGGCATCTTAAATTATGCTTACTTTGTATAGGAAAAAGCAGCTTGAACATTCTGCTAAACATCTCCTCTTGTGTGTCACAGAGGAAGACAATCATACTTGTTTGGGGGGGACTACATTTTTAGGTAGTTTTATTTCTTTTCTCTTCATGTGTGTGCAAGCAAGAGAAAGGTGAAGTAAAAGCACATCAGCTCATTCAGTGTGGGCCTCTGGAACTAAACAATGTGGGTTTTTTGTTATTGGTGCAGCTGCTCTTTGATTAATAGCCGGTCTAACATTTGTCTCTAATCAAGGGGAAATACTGCTGACCTTTTAATGGGACTGACAGCTCTGAACCCCAGTAGAACATCCACAGTGACACACACACCCACACCTGTACTCACAGACTCTTTGATGCCGTGCATATACGTAGCCTTTATACTAAATAAAGTACTCGTGCAGGGACTTAAATATGCCAATATGCTCTGATAAAAACTCATTCTTCTCGGAAGCTATTCGCATTTTTTCTCTTTCATTCAGTCTTGTCTAAGTCTCCCTCTCCATTTTTACATTTTAATTTAGAGGGACATTAAAAAGAGTTCAGTCCTTTGCTTAATGCATCTTCAAACATATACGCTCTTAACAAAGCTAATTTATGTGGCACCAGGCCTTTGAAGGATGTTTCCCATCTCACCTGGATGTTTGAGAACGAGAACGTGAGTTCATCCCGTCTGTGGTCACACTGCTACGGGTGATGCATTTTAAACAGGTTTTCTATGAATCTCCACACAGGGGCTAGTCCTGTAATGTACTCTGCATAATAATAACGGATTTGTTTTTTTTTTTTTTTTTTTTTTTTTTTTTTTTTTTTTTTTTTTTTTTTTTTTTTTTTTTTTTTTTTTTTTTTTTTTTTTTTTTTTTTTTTTTTTTTTTTTTTTTTTTTTTTTTTTTTTTTTTTTTTTTTTTTTTTTTTTTTTTTTTTTTTTTTTTTTTTTTTGTCTGACATTCTTTTGATATGCTGAACACAAGGAATAAAGGAAGGCCTAGAGTATCTGACCTCTGCTCATTGATGGCACTTTTCTTTCATTTTTTTATACGTGCATTCTGTCACCTCTTTGACCTCTGATTAATGTTCACAAAACAGCATAATCACATGACTGAAAGAGAAAGAGAGAGAAGAAGAAAGCGAGTAGGTTGTTTGGGAATGTCTTTGATATTTGTCTCTCTTCCTTTCCATTCCTTTCCCAAACCTGTCTAATGCGCTCACACTGTTATTTAATCCAGAAATGACTAGCTGCTCTTTCCCTCTTATCTTTTTCCTCTCTGAATTTCAATTGTTCAACGTTTGTCAACAGTTGTCACTTCTGAAATTTCTACTATAGCTTATACAGTAGTTGTGTTCCAAAACCTAGTGAACTGCTTACCTTATATACCTTATATATTACCTTATAATGCATCATCCTAACTGATTAGTCACTCATAAGTGGATGATTTGGAACACTCATCATAGGCCGCAACTCTGTGTCACACAACATAACACTTCTCATGTGAATCTAATGAACAACTGATTCTATTTTTTATTTTTATTTTGCTAAGCTAACATAGCAATTCTCTAATGCACATTAAACGACATAGCACATGCATACTATATCTTGGGTAAAATAGTCCGTTTTTAATTGTAGCAACAATAACATAATTTATCAATATTTTAAAATATTGAATGTGTATAAAGTATATTTTTATCTACAACTGTCATTTCTATCTTTTTTTTTCTTACTTTCAAAGAGCTGGTTGCATCAAATTAATGTTAATGCAATACTGATTTAGATTTTGGCCAAAACATGGTGTCTTAAGGTGCTGTCACATTTTTGATACAAAATTTTGATGTAATTTTAGCAAAAGGTGCAATCACATTAGGTCAATTTTGGCAAAATGCATGCATGTTTTATTTAGGTGTTGTCAAATTAGCAAAATTTCTGTGTCATTTTGGCACATTAGAGAAATTCATGAAATACTGCCTTAGAATTTGGCAGAGAAATTGTGTCTTAAGGTGCCATCAAATTAGCAAAATTTCACTGTCATTTTGGTGAAAGGTGCCATAACATTTTGCTGCGAATCTGAACCCATTCCAAAACCTGCATGGAGAAATTTTTCACCCTCACATGAAAATCACCATCATGTTGATTCCTAAAAAAATTTGGCAAACAACAGTAAATGGGACCACACATTTAGTAGGCAGCATTAGTGTTGCTGGTTACCAACCTTCACGTTAAAATCACATCAAAAACCACCATAATCACCTGAAAATCCGGCTTGAAACTGCACTTGTTGTCTAAGTAGGTAGCTAACTAGGTATTAGATCTGAGCTAGAGTGTGTGTGTTTGTGTAAGAAATGTGTGGAACTAGCAGTGCTGCCATTGTGAGAGCTCAGAGCTCACTACTCTTCCAGACTCTGAATCACAGATATTTACCGTCACCTCTAAATCATCTGTATTTATCGCACCACAGGTTTCCTCTGTACTGACCGCCTACAGCGCTGGCCACAACCCCTCCCACTCAAGATCTTTTTCAATGATTTTGGCTCTTGTTTTTCCTGCCTTAAGTTTTGATTACCCAAGACTGGGATGTCTAGCTGTGCTAAGGTTCTGTTTTTTGTCAGGCTTTAGGCTGTTTTCACATTTGCTCTGTTCGAACCAGAGTTATATTCCACCCGCACCTCTGCTGGTCTGTTTTTTACAATGTATTTCTGGTTCCAGACCACTGTACATATGTGTCATCATTATGAGAATCACTGTTAGAGTTACAACACAGGGCGAGAAGATGCCAGCATTACTGTTGTATTAATAATTTAGTCGCTTTAGATTTGTAAACCTTACACACAGAATAGCACTTTTCGCAATTTATTCACAACGATTTATTATAAGAGATGCAAAGCATGCAATTACACTGTATGATAAGGAGCATGCAAAGTCTGAAGGACTAGTAAGTGCCACTTACAAATACAATGTAATCAATTATCAAGTTATATATATATATATACAATTTGTTACATTGACAAATAAATTCACAAATTAAAATGGTTAATTTCATTCATGTTTAAAATGATTTGGTAGCATTATTTAAATAATGTAAAATTATTTAAGTAACAAAATATTAAATGAATACATTTAAATGAAATGTAAAATGTTCTTATTGTTAGGTAAATATAACAATAAAATAATAAACTTAAATTGAGAAATAAATAGATATTTTAAACTGCTTCTGGATTCATGTTTAAAAGCATAGTTAAATGTAACAGTAAAGCAAATTATTAAATTTAAGCAACATATTTCTTTATTCTTAGTAACAATGTAACAATAAAATAATAAATCTTATATTTTAAATGACTTTTCAGCATAAATTTATTAAATTATTATTTCTAATTATTTTAAGTGGCACTCGTGGTCCTCCATAGCAATAGTGTAAATTATACATTATTAGCAGTCCACTTCCAAGATTTAGGATTAAATTAATTGTGGATTTAAATTAAAATCACTTGCAAACCATGGTTCACATGCTCCGCGTTCCAGTTCACCATACAAACCAAACTATGTCGAACTTGTGTCTGCACCAAAAGCTGTATTGTAAAAGTGCCCTCAGCAATGCGGCTGCCTGATATGAGCTAAATGTCTCGCTAAGACAGCTCACTGTTTTGACCATGTCATTCTCCCACTCTTCAGGCAGCATAAAAGAAACTGTGTGTGTGATTGACAGATTAAATGTGATTTACAATGATCAGAGCGCATTCTGACAGCCTTCAGGCTCTGTGGCTTCACGCCGAACATGAAGGGCAAGTGATTTATCTGATTTTCCAGTTAACTATTTATCAAGGCCAATAACCAGCGCACCTTCAGCCTTCCATTATCGCATGTTAACTAGCTCTCACATCTCAGATCAACAAAACCTTTGTGTTCAATCGCACCTATTACAATCTGAAAGTTCATTACATGCTCGAAGTAGATTAGAGGTAATAAATAATTTCTATAGCAGCACTTGTACACATGTGTCAGGTAGATAAGAGCCAGTAATTATAAACCGGCCAAAACAAACAAACAACAGTTTGATTGTTCTCTATCCAGACATCCATTCCTCCCTTTAGAGAGCCGCGGTTAATGTGCCAGACAGGGTTCGCATGTAGAACAGAAACATAGCGTGTAGTTATCTTTCAACAAAAGCACAGCAACCATTTGACAGACATAGATTTTTAAAGGCTCCACTCTCTCATTATCTCTTTCGACTTGTGGTTTGATTGCCACGAAACCCTTCTCCTTGGGACCATAACCTTGCTTCAAAACACTCCACATGCACACAAACAGGCTCCTCCAGTGGCCCGTATAGTTTCCAGATCTCTTTTGTGGTGTATTGGAGCATCTCTTCATCATGCTCTTGCAGGCCTGTCTGTGTGCTCGTAATGAATAATGAGAGCTGAGAGGGAAGTGCTGCGGCTTCCTCTGTGAAATAATAGGCCACAATTGATCAGAGCTGCTCCTCTTGGCCTGGGGAAGAACACAAAGCTGGGAGGGTCCAGAAAGAATTGAGGAGGGAAAGATGGAGTATTTTCCTCCAGAAACAAAATGGCAAGGAGAACCAGCAAGCAAGGGGAACTTGTTTTTGGAGGCCAGTTGAAAAACACCTCTCATGCGGTCTGAGATGAAAGAGCAGCTCAAGGCAGAAATAATTCTGTGGGTCTATCTCCAGCCAGAACAGCGGGGTGGGCCATGCTTTATGTTTCTAAATGGTGCTCTTTATTCTCTTCAAAAGAGCTGTACAATTACATGAAGGCGTAGCTTCGAATCAAGAGTGGAGAGAGGGGCTTTGGTGCACTGATAGCTCTCTTTCTCTCTGGAAAGAGTTTTCCGCCCACTTAAATTTCCCATGGTGCATATGCAATTTGCTACAGGATGGTGGTGGATCATCAAAGTGTGAGGACGGTTCTGTGTTCGGTTTGTGTTTAACACTCGTACTTGATGGCTGTCAAAGAAAATAAGCTGCAGTTCATTTTGGCGGGAACGTTAAAGCTCTCTTCGGCTTATCAAATGAAACGTAGGTTATGAGATCCTCGTAACTATCCTTATTCATATGAACTGCCAGATTCCCTCTGTAGTGTTTTATTAAAAACAAGAATTGGGAAAGGGAAAAAAGAAAGTGCTGCCAAGAAGACAACGCTTGCAAGAATTAATCTGTTCATTCATTAGTTCCATTAAGTCAAGTCCTCTAGATTCTTTCTTTTCTATGACCAAAGCAGGGGAATCTTACGATACACGCCCAAAACTGCTCTGTCCTCTGCTCAGCGTTTCGCGGCCTGAGACCAGAGTCATGGCAGGACACGGCGTTGGCCTCCTAATGCTGGTAGGTCTGTCACTGCATATGGCTCGAGCTGAAGACCCGAGCCATTTCCTCTAGCCAAGTCCGGAGTGGGGTGTTGCTGGGCAGGCCTTGGGCCACAGAAGGGCATTGTTTCTATTTGGGTCATCACTTCAGTTAAAGCCCTTTGAAAGTTTCCTTGAAGTCGGTCAGATCTTACAGGAAGGTGTGAGTAAACACATAAACCAAGTCAGGCTAAAACAGTAGCCTATGTTTACATGCATTATATGATTGAAGATGTGATTGCCACAAATTAAGTCGGACAAAGTGTTTACATGACAGTTTAAGATGAATTATTGTTTTAGTCTGACTGAATTTGAACTTTTAAAGTTTGTGTAAATGTACTTAGCGTGTCTCTTCTAATTTTACATATCTAAACATTCCAATACATGAATATTTTCATAACGCCATGGCGGTTTATAATGAAGAAAGTGAAGATCAACATTTCCACTCTCCTAGTTTCGCTTTTCCTTTGAATTACGAATGTTGACTACTGCCATCTGCTGGTATCAATAGTTTTTCCTCTCACGCAGGTGCAGAACGTACTTGCTAGTTGACCATTGGCATCAGTCTCTGCTGTGTGTTCAAATGCAATTTGTTGGTCCAAACACAGGTGACGTGAGGTGAAACACAGTTGGCTTTCATCACCGCTATACAGTAGGTCTTTGATGTTGGTTTGGTGTGTCACAGGCTTTAGAGATGGATAAAATTGCTAAACCCCTTAAATGGGTTGTACATGAGGACTATTCTGTGCTATAATAACATGCTGTAACATTTAGGGGTCAAAACGTCATCCCCAGTCCAAAAATAGCATTTGAAACTGTGCTGCTTTTGAATGTTTTCAACTCATGACTTCCTGCATTTAGGCCTACATGTCAACAACAATTGTTTAGTGTTAAGAGTCAGTAGTAAAGACAAACCTTCTGCTGTTGGCTGTGTGTGCAGCACGTTTCTCTCCGTAATATACATTCAGTTGCATCCTGATGTTGAGAAAGAGTGACTGAGGTTTATTTTTAAATCTTTCAAATAATTTTAGCCCGACCTTAATAGTTTGTGTGGCACATTTCAGCGTGGGTTGTTTAGTGAACCTGTCAATGTGAAGTGCAGGCTGTGCAAAGAGGCTGTTACTGAAGAATGGGGCAGTGCAAACTATATTTGGACTATGTTTGGAACGCAGCAAAGCTCTGGTGCTCATTTTACATGCAAAGAGAGTGTTTACATCAGTGAGGTCTATAATATTTGGAGAAGGCTATTGCCATTCGTCTCAAAGATGCAACACAAATTGAAGTCTGCCAACTTTGAAACATCCAGTTTGTTTATTTATTTATTTATTTATTAAAGGGGTAATATGATGTGATTTCAAGTTTTCCTTTCTCTTTGGAGTGTTACAAGCTCTTGGTGCATAGATAAGATCCCTGAAGTTGCAAAGACTAAAGTCTCAAAACCAAAGAGATATTCTTTATCAAAGTTAAGACTCTGCCACGCCCCCCTAAAACGGCTCGTTCTAACACACCCCCACATATCTACCTTCACTGTGTGGGAAGATTTGCAGAACGCTGCCTAAATGTTCACGCAAAGAAAGAAGGCGTGGTTTCAGTAACCGCAGTTAGCGTTGAAGCAGCATATCAGGGAGACGCTGTATGATTCAGTGCAAAAGCAAAAGCACTCTATTTGACCTTCCGAAAGTAGAGATTTGAGAATCTTGAGATTACTTCCAACCGACAGCAGTGCATTTATGGCACGCCGTTTCGTTGAACCTAGGAGAGGGGTAATTCTGCTTTGTATGACAATCTGGCGCCTTCTGAATCAGCTATGTTTGTTTTAGTTTAAGTAATTTGCTGTTGTTGTTCAAATGCGGAGTTTTACGCATCGTGTGTGTGTGTGTGTGTGTGTGCGCGAGCGAGCGAGCAAGAGAGAGAGAGAGAGAGAGAGAGAGAGACAGCTGACTTCACATCACAGTGGAGTCAGCTGTCTTAACCGTGGCTTGTGAACTGCAAACACATACCAGCTTCATCACTGTGTCTGTCACAGGACTCTTGAATTTATTTGAAGATGGAAGCTAGCGATTATGTAAGGGGCGTGTACATTCTGAATGTGCTTGCGTGTTGTGACGGCCCATCACAATGCACGGGGCCAGCTGGCCAATCAGAGCAGACTGCGTGTATCAAAGGAGGGGGCTTTGTTGAAAACAAAAGAGTGTTTGAGAGAGGCAGGGCATAGAGGAACTACAATAATGTACAGTATTTGAAAAAATAATGTGTTTTTTGAAATTAAAACATGTCAGCATATTCTGTTACACCAAATAATTATCTTTAAAAAAAAGCATCTATGGACCCCTTTAAAGTCTTGGGCACTGGTAATCATCACTATACTATCACTATCAGTGATATATGTGCTGCCAAATAAATAAATGTATTTTTTATATCTATTTGCAGAGGACATAGCTTGTTTTAAATGGAGAAAGATATTTTTTGGGTCCAGATGTTGTAGTTACAACATCAACCAGCAGGTGCTAACAGGCCCATGTAGTATAGAGGTACAGCAAAAGAAGAACAAGAAAGCAGGCATTAAAACAATTACCAGGGACCTCAGATGAAAAAAGATGCAGAAAATGACATGATCCCTGTAAAATATATATGATCTGTCAGAACAAACATTTGTCACATCAGCTTGTTTCAGTACTCTTTGCAATGGAATGAACTTGCATGTGTTTTGTCAGCATTGATAAAGCTTTGCATCCTATTCAACACTGACTTTATGAAGTCTTTAAATAATAAGCATCTATCATTATTTGACAGAGAGAGAAAAAACATGACATTGACCGAACGTACAGTTGATTTTGTGTATAGAAGCGATTTAGATTATGACCATGCCGCATTTTTAACGGTTTGCTGCCACTTGACTGGATAAGAGTAACAAATGGTACGCACTAACCCTAAAGACATTAACAGTAATGGCCTTATTCATTGCAAACCATTGCAATTACAGAGCGCTTCAGGCAGGCTTTTCTCTCTCACTCAGTCTTTTTTACTTTCAGTTTCGCCATTCTCTCTTTTCCATCTCTTTATGCTGCCATTCTAATCAATCATTTATCCTGAAACCCAAATTGCATCAGTTACTGGCATCACATCACATAGCAGACCAAACTGTCACTCACAAGCAGACCGTAGTTTTCAGTTTTCTTTCTCTCACACCAGAATAGGACGTGGAGTTGCATGATTTTGCCTGTAGCAAGTTTTTGCATTTTTCTTTTTTGAGTCTGAGGATCCTGACATGTGAGGGAAGTATAACACTTTCACTAGTGTGAACATGTGAACAGTCCAGTTGCTTGTCAGCAAAATTTCAGCATTTTAAATAGTGTTAATAGATGATTAGAAGTCAGAATAAAAAAAAAAAAGAAACGTATACAAATCCTAGTGAAATACTTGCAATCGACTCATCTTAAACAATACAAACAAGTAAAAAAACAAGCACCCGCTATCCACCGATAGAGGCGACAGGGGTTTCCAGTTGTCAACCGAGAACGGTCTGACGCACGCAGGTTAGTCTAAATCCCAAAAATAGGGTCCTATGGGTTTCCAGAGGCTCCGACGTTACGGGGTAGGGGAATTCCGAGGATGTGAGTGATAGCGACGGGATATAGTATACAGATGAGGATTGATGGCGGGGGTAATCCGGGTCTTTGGCTGGACAGGAGCTGGAATGCAGGCAGGAGGAACACACACACATCAGAGATCCGGGAACTAGGAGGAACAGGAGACACTAGGAGAAACACAGGAGGTAAGTACTGCCAGGAAGTATTCAAATGGAAGTAGTAGCAAAGTGATTGAGTCCTCTACGTGTATACGAGACCGGACCATGAGGGTGTCTGGGGTGTGTGCTTTTATGCAGGCTGGTAATGAGGTGCTTGATTGGTGACAGGGGCAGGTGCTCAGAACTCAGGTGAGAGGGATCGTTGTGATGATTGGGTGGTGGCGGAGTCTGACCGATCTGTGACACCATTACAGATTAGGCAAAACTTTGGCGATATTTTCTGAATGTCGATAAAAAAGTATTGCGAAATGACGGCGTTTCCATTAACCAATGTTATGCGGCTAAAACGTAACCTTTTGCCTCTCGCGATAAGTCATGGCAACGGATTTTGGTGGGATTTTGACGGATTTTTGCTATATTTATTCAAAGGAGGCTTATACGTGTATCTTTACAGAAGCAGCAAAGAGAGCAGCTTCAGAAACGTGCGTGGCACGGCTGGAATAAACCATAGACTGTATAAAACATAAACACAAGCATTGAGTGGCAGTAATCAGCTTCAGTGTCCGTATCAGAGCCACACTGCACCGCAGACGTGTGCAGTGTAAATTGTCTAAGCATTAATAGTAGGGAAAGCCCCTTATACTGGAGCGCGGCCACTTATGAAGTGTTTCTTGGAGGTTATAGTACGTTGAAGAATGATCATATGACTTTTTACATACGCCATGTGACCTGTAAATGCGAAAAAGCCGTTTCCATTGCAGTTTTGCGAATTAATCCCGTAAAAACTTTTTTGCGAGATATGGGCGCTTTTGCCCCCGAAAATTGACAGTTTCCATAGGGAAATTTTAATTGCAATTTAAAATTTGCCAATTTGCACGGGGTTAATGAAACGCGCCTAGTGTGCGTTTCCATTGCATAGCCAATTTGTATATGTACAGAAAATCTCAGATTACCCACAAGCCTCCAGTGACCCTGAATGCACCCTGATTTCTGAGAGAAATTAACACCACAAACAGTTTCAGCCTTCATGTAAACTCATCTGCAGCTACTCAAGTTGTCTGGTTGGCCTCTAATGAAGCTGGCACTGGACATTTTCCCTCTTTCTCTTGCTCTTGCCTTCTCTCTCTCTTTCACCTTGTGATGGGTTGCCTAGCAGAGGAGGGTTAACTAAGCAATGCCATCTGGCCTGCAAAACAGGCACCCGCTGTTCATGTCTTCACCTGCAAACACCTGCCAAGCCTGTGAAGTCTGCGTTACCTTGATGATACAGGGCCCGAATGGCAGTTTGTCTCCCGTACACGACCCCCGGTCTGACAGTCTGCATGGGTAATGATGTGAGCTGTACATCACTGATAATGTTGTGGGTGATTCTGTTGTCAACACTACCTCAAATATGCAGTTTTTTTGCAGATACGGTTGCCCTCTAGGACTTTGTGTGTGGCTAGCATTGTGCAGCATTGGTTTTATCAGTATAGAACTGCACCCCGTAGGTTCAATTGTTTTAGAAATGGTCTGTGCATGTCTCAGGTGACCTCTTGTGGACCTTTTACAGGGCAAATTCTTCCATTTTCTCTGCAAATGTAATGGCAGTTTGTTTTGCGTTTGGCCTCAGTGTGCCAGGTGAGAATCCCCTCAGAGCATCGCAAGGCTGACAAATGAATCCCTGCAGCCTACACATCGGAAGTCTGAGCCCCCCTAAAGACATGAGAGAGAAGAATTAGTTTTAGATTGTATGAAATACATTCTAAATAAAGAAAAAAAGCATATTTGATAAATGCATTTATTTTTATAAACCCCCAGGTAACAAAGAACAAAGAAGCAAGAGTTCTGAATCTATCCAGACAAACAGATAGATAGACAGACAGTGATACCAGTATTACAGAGATACATTTATTTGATACATAGATAGACAGAGATACAGTATTTTGATAGATAGCTAGACAGACAGACAGACATTGAGAAACAGTAGATCGATAGATAGACAGACAGACAGACAGACAGACAGACAGATAGATAGATAGAGGCAAAGTGATCCTTGAAGGTAAATTTAGTAGATTTGAAAATAAGCAGGCAAAGATGAAGTAAGATGAGTGAAGAGGACAAAAGGGTAGAATTGAGAGAAGATGCATGTCATTTATTCATTACATTTCTGAACAGTGGTTACGCTGAATAAAACAGAAACAGCTTCCCTGCACAGGAAGAGGCTGGAATGCCAGGAGGGGAGAGTTTAAGTATGAGTAAGTGTGTACTGTGTGCATGTGTGTCTACAGGCATTTGCTTTGAATTCAGCCTACTCAGCATTTCTTTGTCTAACTTTATAATCAGCCTCAGAAGGGGCTTTGGAAATTCTGGTGAGATTCTTTAATGTAAGCAAAAGTAGTGTAATGCATTCACAAAATGCATGTTTAAGACTATACAGGTCAGTTAGATCAATTTCATGTTTCCTGTGCAGTTTGCTACAGTAACAGCATGGGTGCTCACACCGTTTTTTAAATTTATTTTTTATTTTTATTTCCCCCCAACAAAGCAGAGCTGCCCGTGAGCTCCTTAAAAACATGAATACCTGGTATTTCATCCCTGTTTTTCATCTAACCATAATTAAGAAGAAATCAGATCTGTTTTAATGTCAGTCAGATTTAATGCAAGACAAATTAAGCTGTAATTAAAATAAATATTAAATCTGTTACATGCTGCTTTATTTAAATATCGCTCGTTTTCTTCCAAGACTATCAGAGGGCAGTAATATGAAAGCCCTCTGATGGTCGTGGGAGAAAATTTCTATGAAACTGTTTAAATAAATTGCAAATAATTATCTCTTAATTGTTTTTTATACACATGGAGCAGAATTATGCACATATAATTCGAAAATTATTTTTAATGTCTTTAATGTGTGTTTTTTTTTACTAACCCAAAAGTACATGCACAACAGTTTTAAGTATGTATTTTTAAGTTTATATACAGTATATATATAAGCCACTGGTCTAACAATTTTTTTGTTAATCAATTTTGTTATTCAATCAGTAGGCTGGCATTTGACTTACAAAGCACCAGATCAAGCCCTCGGTATCTCAGAGGCCGTGGCTCTGTGACATCTTCCTCAAAAGACACAAGAGCACACCTAACTGACAAAAAGAAAAGGTCAAAAGTTGGCTACAGGAGTGTAGAGAGAGATTTCAGTGGGAAAAAAGGCATTTGCCTGTAAAAGCTCTGACGTGCATGTAGGGAAGGGCATGCTGCTCATTTGTATACACTTAAAAGAATCTGTGTTTTTAAGTAAGGGATCATGTACAACCACCCTCCGCTTCACTTTAGGGTCCTCTTCACCCTGCTGAGCTTTATTTTACGATGGCTGACTGACTGTACATTATCCCACTAAATATTCTGTCACCTAGGAAATAAATGAGTAAATGGACATGAAATATTCATTTGAGTTGAAATTGTTTGTTATGAGAGAGGAAGAAGTGATTATGAGGTGCTTCGAGAGACATGAAACTCGGGTAGGAGATTGTTTGCAGGGACAACAGTCAAATGTATTGGACTTTTTAACATTTTTGAAAAGTAAAAATTAAGGATGCACTGTTATTAACATTCTGGCCATTAATAATAGTAATGTTATAGACAATATCTAATAAATGGCCAGTATTAATATTCTATTCTAGACATCACAACATTACAGTGTGCAGTATGACAACTGGATAATTCAATTTTAAAATTGGACATTTCATTTCAAGACTTACTAATTTTCTATATCCATCCATCCATCCATCCATCCATGTAAGATTAAATGTTAAATACTGACTGATAAAATGATACAAATATATTCTGCATCCTTAGTAAAATGTTTAAATTCCAATAACTGATAAATGGCTGCTATTAAAAATCTATACTGTTTTGTTTAAATAAATTGAAAATAAAGCACTACAAACTGAAATCATTCACTTTCTAAATGCTACAAACAAATTTAAACATCACAGCATTATAATGCACAGTATAAAATTAGAATCTTTCATTTTAAAATAGTTTTTGTCAGACTTGCAGGTATTAAAACATTTTACTAACTTGCAAATTTTTTCTGCACCTCATTATCAGCGCCAACAAGTTGTCACATAGATCCTCATGGAATGTGTAATGTTCACAGAGGTTTAGAAGGTGTTATTGCATTCAGCTGCAGCCCTGCTGACCACCAACATCTGCACCACCATCTGTACTGTTAGAAACACGTGATTGATAGTAGGGATGCACCGAAATGAAAATTCTTGGCCGAAGCGAACAAAATGAAACACTGCGCCAAAGGCCGAATACCGAATATGTTTTTTCAAAATTTCCCCCCATGTAGGCCTATTTTGCCATTTTTTTTCACCATTGCATTAATTAAATTGCCAAAATGTGCTTTTTACTGTTTTGTCTTGCTTTTCAAATAAAAAAAAAAATCAATTACAAAACAACAATTTAAAAAATATTTAACACTGAACATTTTTTTTACATTCTAGCAGACATTATACCAACAAAGCACAATTTAACTTAAAATTAATAGGTTAGTAAAATAATATTTTTTTTGGCCATTTTGAGAATGAATCAGGCATGTATTTTGTACTGTACAAATAAACGCAGCCTTGCTGAGCAGAAGAGAATTCTTTTAAAATATTAGAATATATTACAGATCCCAATTTGAACACTATGTGTGAATGTTATAATAAATGTATTAATAGAGCTGTTGTAGGGTAATTATTATTATCATTATTATTTTCTTTTTTTATTTTATTTTACAGAACGACATTGTAAAATATTGTAAAATTACAATACTATCATTTATGTCGATGGAGTTGTTGCTTTTTCTCGGCCTTTATTTTGGCAGAAACCCGCAGGAAGATCTCAGTGCTTCTTTTTGTTGACAACAGCATGCAGATTTATAAATGATTCTCATTACGAATTTGGGAAGATGCTTGTTGCACTTATCACATTGTCACATGCCTTTAAAAAAAATTCACAAAAATGTTACTGAGCAACTGACGAGTAACAAGTTCAGCGCAGATTTTCCTCGCGTTTTGGACTTTGAACCCTGGTGCTTGTGCAGCGCTGTCAGAATACATGCAATTTGTGCGTGCATTAGAAAATATAACATTCTGCAGTTTATTTACTAATCGTTTGAGCTAATTTTGTGATTTCAATCATCATACAGTAACCTAACCACCAGCATCAGCCACCTCTTCTTCTCATCCGAGACGTGATGCAGCACTAAACAGTCTCTCGCGGTCGGTGCTTCGTGCTTGTAATGATTTCTGCATCTTTCTCTGATAGTTTTAAATATTTTCACACTGTCGACATGTTTGCTGCATTAGCGCGTGCCTCTATTTGATCGCGTTCGCCATTGTTCGGTACATATTATTCGGCTTTTTCGCTTATTCGGCCGAACAACGAAAGAGATTTTTTTGATATTTTCGGCCGAATATTCGGTGCATCCCTAATTGATAGTAACTAGAGAATATTAGTGACACAACTGCACACATCATATGATCCAAATAGATCTCTTCCAGAACAAATCTCATGACCATGCATGGGGCATTGTGCTGCTAAATTTGTCTATATGTTGCATGTTCTGGCTGTAGCCCGAAGTCTCGTGGTTTCATACTTTGTGGTTATTGTATTATATGCTCGGAGGATTCCCAGCTCTCATTAGGAGAGATAGATGATTTGCAGGAAAAAAGAAGTAGCGGAAATTTCATGCATGCATAAACGTAACTCCTGAAACAAATGAGCTTTTGCGCTATATTACACTGGTGACTTTATAAAATATTTACAGACCTGAAATGTTGTTTGTTTCACTTGCTGTCTGTCAATGTATGGAGCCTAGAGGAGACATGCATTTGATTAAAAATAGAAGTGCAGGGCTCACTGCGATGTGATGCAGAAATAAGGAATATGTAATTAAATGTTATTTACAAAGCTGGTCGTGTCTCTTAGTATGTAGAAGAGCATTACAGATCCCTCTCCTGTGAGTGTATTATGAAAAATTCAGTTATACTCATGACTCCTCGGAGCTTGAAATGAAAAAGGAGAAAGTATGAAGCATTAAAACCTGATGATAAAAGTTTTTTCACCTAATCACTTAATTGGCTGCATCTACTTTATTAATTTAGCACTGAGCCTCAAGACTTGCTAATTAACATGAATCTTGTATGATACCTTATTTGCAGCTTCTCGGTCCTGTCTGGGGGAACATAAAAACATCTGGGGCAGTCGTGGCCTAATGGATAGAGCAGTGGTTCCCAAATCTGTCCCCGAGGACCCCTGCCCTGCACATTTTGTATGTCTCCCTAATCAGACACACCCAATTTAGTTATTGGAGTCTCTCCTAACGAGCTGATGAGTGGAATCAGGTGTGTTAGATAAAGGGAGACATACAAAAGGTGCAGGGCAGGGGGGCCTCCAGGACAGGTTTGGGAACCACTGAGAGTCGGCAATTGGTTTAATCCCCCTGAAGGTGTGCTGGGTTCACAAGTCTCTAGCGTGAATGCCGGCCAAAGCGAACTGTCAGGGGGGGAATATGCCTTGGCTTTGGGGAGGGGGAAAATAACATTGCTCTCTTCCACCCTCAATACCACGACTGAGGTGAGACCTTTGAGCAAGGCACCGAACCCCCACTGCTCCCCGGGCGCCACAGCATTGGCTGCCCACTGCTCCGGGTGTGTGCTCATGGTGTGTGTGTTCACTGCTGTGTATGTGCACTTGGGGGGTTAAATGCAGGAGCCAAAGGAACCGAGTATGGGACACCATACTTGGCCACACGTCACTTCACTCACTCACTTTACTTAAAAAGAGCAGCAGAGAGCTAAGCACCAAATTGGTGGTTTTCAATTGGTGTGTGGTATAGTAATTGGCTTGAATGTCCCAATGCTGCAATCAGACAAATGCACTTTGAAACTAGATGCCCTTCCAAACTAAGTGGAAACTGAGCTCTTGAGAGCAGTGGTCAAAACAAAGCCTTACATAATTAGCCATTTACAAACATTACTCAGCTTTAGAGATGGGAATTGTGCTGGCTGCGGACTGTTCGTACCCAGTGTGTTTTTGTGTGTTACGTAAAGTAACAAGAAACAAGAAGACTCACTGTTAGCTCAACATAAAGCTCTGCCACAGGTGCTGGAGAAAGTTTTCTCTTGTAATATATGTACTCAATCTACTTTTATTCATTTACAGTTCTTAAAAGGGTCATATGATGCGATTTAAAATTTTCCATTCTCTTTGAACATTCTCTAACTTCTACGCTTCTCACAGAAAATTGAGGAACTGGTTTATGCTGGGACCAGACTCTCCCACTCTTGTGCTGCAAGCCCCCAGATATCAACTACAAAACGGCGGGCCCCACAACCACCAAAACCAGTGGACCAAGCTCGTCCTCCTCCTCCTGTGAGAGCCCTCCGGCCGCTGCCACAACACCAGGACCCAAACTCTCCATCTGCTGTAGGTGAACCAAAAACAACTGATAGCAGCTCTCAGTGATATGTGTCGGGTCCCCGCTATAATAGCAGCAACATTCACAAATGTTTACAGAACAAGCGGGAACCCAGTGTGCCTGTAGTTTTCTATTTCTGTTTTATCACGTGATAGAAAGTCTAAGGCCTTCTTAAGCCGTACGGCTGACATATCTAATCTGCGGCCTGTTATGCATCAAAATAATATTGCTGTTGAGACAAAATGCAATGCCATCAAGTTAGCATTTTTAAACATTCGCTCACTAAAAAATAAATAATTTCTAATCAATGACTTAACCACAAACAACCTGGATTTTTTGTTTCTAAATGAAACATGGCTAGAAGACAGCTGCAGTGCAACGGTCCTCAATGAAACAGCCCCTCCTAACTTCACTTTCATGAGTGTTTGCAGGACTGGTAGGAGAGGTGGAGGTGTAGCTGCTCTTTTTAAAGATGTCTATCAATGCAAGCAAATGTCATTTGGTCAGTACTTGTCTTTTAAATATCTAGGGATTGTGCTGAAAGGTGCTCCACGCATTCTGTTTATCATTATTTACAGGCCTCCAAAATACTCTCCAGCCTTTGTTGAAGAGTTCACAGAAATACTATCAATGATTTCCTCAGAGTTTGACTGTTTTGCTATTGCAGGGGATTTTAATATTCACATAGATAATGCAGAAAACAAAACTACAAAATAAATTATAACTGTTTTAAATACTTTTGACCTGATTCAGCATGTGCATGAAACCACACACAATCGGGGACATACTCTAGATTTAATCATCAGTAGAGGTCTAAACATTTAAACCATTGTTGTTAAGGACGTAGCACTATCTGATCACATCTGTATTTCCTTTTGATATTGATCTGTTACAACTGAATCTAGATCTGTCTCTGTCAGAAAGAGAAGCATTAACGAAAACACTAGTGTGCTATTTATGGAGGCTATATCTTTAACACCAAGCATTTCTGCAGACTCTGTTGAACTTCTCCTTGATTCCTTTAACTCAAAAGTTAAGAATGTTATTAATGACATTGCTCCTTTGAAAGTCAACAGGAAGACTGGCAGACAGAAATCAGCTTGGAGAAAAATCAACAGCAGTTCAGAGTATGAAAAGACAAGCAGAAAAGCTGATCCACCATTGAGCAACTATAGACCAATATAAATCTTCTTTATAGGAAAGCTTAGTGACAAAGGTAGTCTTTAATCAGTGACAAATTACTTCAACTCAAGAGATACCTGGGACAATTTGCATCTGGTTCTCATCCCGAGCCGCATCACAGCACAGAGAGCAGCACTCATTAAGAGAATAAATGATATTCGCTTAAATTCTGAATCTGGCAAAAATATCAGTGCTGGTACTACTAGAACTCAGTGCTGCATTTGACACTGTTCATCATAACATACTTCTAGAGAGACTGAAAAACTGGGTCGGGCTTTCTGGCATGGTAATTAAATGGTTCAGGTAATACTTAGAAGGGAGAGGTTATTATGTGAGTATAGGAGAGCTTAAGTCTAAGTGGACGTCCATGACATACGGAGTCCCACAAGGCTCAATTCTTGAACCGCTCTTGTTTAGCCTGTATATGCTCCCACTAAGTCAAATAATGAGAAAGAACCAAATTGCCTATCACAGCTATGCAGATGATACCCAGATTTACCTAGCCTTATCTCCAAATGACTACAGCCCCATTGACTCCCTCTGCCAATGCATTGATGAAATTAACAGTTGGATGTGCGAGAACTTCCCACCCCCCCCTCCCCCCGTTAAACAAAGAAAAAACTGAAGTAATTGCATTTGGAAACAAATATGAAGTTTTCAAGGTGAATGCATACCTTGACTCTTGGGGTCTAACAACTAAAAATCAAGTCCGGAATCTTGGTGTGATTCTGGAGACAAACCTTAGTTTCAGTAGTCATGTCAAAGCTGTAAATAAATCAGCATACTATCATCTCAAAAAACATTGCAAGAATTAGATGTTTTGTTTCCAGTCGAGACTTGGAGAAAATGTTTTATGCCTTTTATCACCAAGCAGGGTGGACTATTGTAATGGTCTCCTCACCGGCCTTCCCAAGAAGACCATTAGACAGCTGCAGCTCATCCAGAATGCTGCTGCCAGAATTCTGACTAGAACCAGAAAATCTGAGCATATTACACCAGTCCTCAGGTCCTTACACTGGCTTTCAGTTATATTTAGGATTGATTTTAAAGTACTTTACTCGTTTATAAATCACTCAATGGACTAGGACCTAAATATATAGCAGATATGTTCACTGAATATAAACCTAACAGACCACTCAGATCATTAGGATCGAGTCAGTTAGAAATACCGAGGGTTCACACAAAACAAGGGGAATGTGCTTTTAGTTATCATGCCACCCGCAGTTGGAATCAGCTTCCAGAAGAGATCAGATGTGCTAAAACATTAGTCACATTTAAATGCAGACTCAAAACTCATCTGTTTAGCTGTGCATTTATTGAATGAGCACTGTGCAATGTCCGAACCGATTGCACTATATTTTATGTATAATCATTTTCTTAAATTCATTTTAAACCTCTTAAATCAATATTTTTTTTTTTTCAAAGTTTTTAAAATCCTTGTTTTATTTTTGTGATAATTTTTTATGATTATTTTATGTAAAGCACTTTGAATTACCATTGTGTATGAAATGTGCTATACAAATAAACTTGCCTTGCCTGCCTTGCTTACAAGCTCTTAGGTGCATAAAGAAGAATCTGATAAAGTTGTAAAGACTAAATTCTCAATCCAAAGAGATATTCTATTATAAAGTTAAGAGTCGCCACAACCTCCTAAACGGCTCGGGCCTACACACGCCCCCACATGACATAAGGTCGACGATGTGGGAAGATTTGCATAACCACCCCTACGTCACGCAAAGAAAAGAGGAGTAACTTTTATTCTCGCTGTGCATCTGCATGTTGTGGAGTCACTGTGTGTTTAGTTGTGAAAGCGAAAATACTTTGTTTGGCATTCCAAAAGAGGACACGACTAGAAATCAGTGGTTAAGTTGTATTTACAACCAGAAAAGTTCAACCCAAATATTCAAATGTGTCCAACGCATTTTATGGAGGACTGGATGAGGAATGTTTCTGAACTCAGTAGCTAATGAGTCTAGGCAACAAAAGGGCTGTTCCTATAACGTTGGCAGTTCCAACAGTTACAGTTCACCAAATCGAACTGAATGTTGAATACGGTTCGCGCTTCCAGTACGCACTAATCCACAATTACTTAAGGTATTTGGTTTTAAAATGCCGGACACGTCCCTCTTTTGACACGAAAATAAATTCCCGAGTTATTCCAGTACTCCTAACAGTACATGATGAACTGCTACAAGGGAAACCGATGATAGGATGGACGAGCAGAGGACAGCTGCGGACTGAAGTCTGTCCTTTGGGACGCGGCATCACAGTATGTTAAGGGGCGTAACATTTCTGTCACGCGCTTGAGGCATTCAGCCAATCACAACGCAATGGATAGCTGGCCAATCAGAGCACATCTCGCTTTTATAGAACGATGAGCTTTGTAAAAATCTACCCGTTTCAAAAAGGCGGGGCATAGAGGAGAAACAATAATGTATATTATATTGAAAATAATGTGTTTTTTTAACCTTAAACCACATAAACACATTGCATTACACCAAATACACAACATAATGTCTTTTTAGCAATGTTATATGACCCCTTTAAGATTTAAAAAACAAATGGAAATGAAAATAAAACATAGAGCCCGAAGGAAGCATGAACTGGGTTGCGTTGACTTTGAAAGTTGTTCGTAATGGAATCAGAACGGTGTGTGGTGTCTTTCACAAGCGAGAGGAAGTGAAGCCTGGGGAAGGTAGTCAATGTCAGCAGCTATGAAGCGGCTGATGAGATGAGACATGTTTTTATTGTCATTGCCCTTTATGGCCCAGTGGATCTGTCTGAGCCTAATGGTAAAGGATGTATGTCTTCAAAACTATGGTGGCAGGTTCAGTCCCAGGTAGGGGGGAGGGCCCAGGAACTGCAGAGATGCTGAGATCCTGTTCAGTAATCCGGTTCTTGGCAAGTGTCATGCAGTGGATCTTTGAGAGGTTTTACAGGGTGTTCAGCTCTTGGAGGCCCTGCATGTGGCAGGACGTTTTATCTTATTCTTTCATCTCTGAAGTAAATTTGAACCTGTATGGCAGCACATCCTCTCTATAATCCTTCTGCAAGTTTGAATTTCCCTTTTCCACATTTTCTGATTTTGACCACTTTTATTCATGTGACAGACAAATAAAAACACACAATTGTTTGTTCTTCCCTTAATTATAGGCTCTGTTTTTAGACTCATAATGTACCCTCTTGATCCACCTGGTAAATGCTTAAAATTCAGCCTTGTTTATTTAAAACTTAATCAGGTGCTAAGATTATGTTTTTTTCTGAAGGTTAATATGTAATTTTATTTACTGAATATATGTTGTTATGCTCTCCTGACACGTCATCATAAATAATTCTCTGCAAGCCATCACTCTTGCACAATTCCATCACCCATTCAGTTCCACATGGTTACTACTGCATGCATTTACTGTGTTTTCTGATTTATATGTGCACAGAGTTGCGCTTAGATGCGGAAAGCCTTATTGCCGCAGAACTATGACGCTCTGTCTTTTCCAGTACTTTTTTTTCCCAAGAGATTGCTTTTGTTTGGAAATGATCAGGAAATTTTTTTTTCAACTATTGTTTTCTGATAATGAGAGTTTTTTCATCATCCTAATATTTTAAGTCCAATAATGTTTTCGGTCTTCTCACATGTTTTTAAGTGTATGATTTTTTTTTATCACACACTCTTTTTTCAATCTTGAGCTGGCTTCATTTGAAACAAAACTCTTGACTTCAAAACATGAATCTTTTAGCATGAGTGTCTCTCGCAGTTGAAGTGCTGCACGCTGAACAGCACTAATTATCTCTCTACTGGTGAAACTGCTCGTGCTCGGTAATTACTCATAAACTGTAGCACTCAAGTCAGAACAACTGTTTTTTACTTACATTTGGATAAAAGTACAATAATGACTCACTGATCTCTCGTAATGAATGTGAGGAAGTGTGGATGGGAATTTTTTGCCCTTTGTGCCAATGTTTCTTGTGTTTGTGCACAGTAACACTGCAATGTAACCATTCACAAGGCTGCCAGTGTGATGCAAAGACCTTCGTGTTACAGCTGAAAAGACACACACGAACACATTTGGATTAGCTCTTGCACGTATGCTCTGGTAAGAGTCCAAAATGAGACAAAGCACTCTCTCTCATCTCCATTCATGCTTTTTATTCTTTCTCATCATCATCAGCTAGAGTGTGCTGATGTAACATTACGCAAATCTCAGAAAAAGGGTCTTAACTCATTTTAACCCCACTGATTTGCTGACCGTCTGATGCGTATTGTGTGCTAAACTGAGTCTCTTCCTAAATATAAGGGCTTTTCATCATCTCTACTTTTTTATTTTAGTGAAGCGCTAATATCTAGGGCAGGATTGGTGCGGAGCTGCCATTAATGTATGCAGGGAAAGCGTTTGGACTGACAGAAGAAAGCAAAGAGTGGGTATAATTATTCAGATGAGTATTCACAACTCCTTTTGAAATCAGAGGATAACTCCTAAACTTATTTTCAGGCTTCAAGACATCTTCACTTCAAAAAAACACGACTTTTTCCCTCAGCTGATTTTACGCTCACTGAGGAGAAGGGTGGGAGGAATGCAAACACATGCAAATAAACTTTAAAATAACTGTCCTGTCACTGAAATCAAACACACTTACACTGAGCAGGGAGGAATTCATGTGCAAATTGTAAAAAATGCAAGTGCAGTTTAGTTTGTACAAAAAAGAGCAGATGACTTTACAATTTTCATTCTGGGAATACCTGTGTATTTTCATATAGATATCAAGGGACAGAAGCAGAATGTGATTTTGGGCAGATTCCAATGCCATTTCTGCACCTTTGAAGCGAGCTGCAGGAAGGTGATGGTACTCTTTGGCTCATTCCAAACGAAAATGAGTAGCCTCTTTATTAGAAAATGTAGGTAAATTTAAATGTTACTGGGGTTTAAACAAATTTAAAGACAATGGGAAATATTTCCATATTTTTGTTTTCATGCCTTTGTTTTTACCAACTTAAAGTTGTAGGGCATAGTGAGGATCGCTTTGGATTTGAATGGTCCCTTCATCAAGTGAATAGCTCATGATTTGACAGAACTAAATCTTAGAGAATGCTGACATGCTGTGATATTGGGATCTGTTTGTGCAGTCTTTCTGTGGCAGGTTGAAGATTACAGAGAGAAGATGAGCTGAAAGTGATGCAAACACATTGTCAGTCATTAACAGAGAAAAGACTGAGAGGGAGGAAGAGAGACCGAGAGTTTGGAAAAAAGCAGGCGATCACAAGGACCATGTCCTTGGTTTGGTGGTGAATATATAATGTTCTGTTCTAAGCTGGAGAAAAGAGCATTGGGCATCTAGGTGTCTTTATGGGAATTTGTACTAAATCAGTATTAATCAAATTAATAAAAGACTGTAAGTGTTAATATATTATCCTTTTATTTTTCTCCCATTCACTTTGACTGATTATAATCACTGTTATTTTAATACTATTTATATACTATTAGAGTATTTATTAATGTTTTGAAATAGTGTTTATATTTATATTTTCAGTTTTCATTTGAATTTTAGTTTAATAATTTTGTTTTGCTTTTGTCATTTTATCAGATTTTTTTGATATTTTTATTCAGCTTTAATGTGTTTTTGTTTGTTGTTGTTTAGTAATTTTAGTAAACTTATTTTATTTCAACTTTTCTAATTTGAAGTCTTACGTTTTTTTAAATCTAATATTTATATTTTATTTTAGCTTAATTTCAATTAACAAAAAAAATATTGATTAGTTGAAGAGCTCCCACATTCATAGCACTTTCTATTTTAGAGACCTCCTCCCCTCTGAGTGCCTTAATTTTTGGTTCCAGCATCCTTGTTTACAAGAAATTTTCCTCTCCTAGTGTAACCCTGTATATGCGGCACACAGTAATGACGCAAGTGCCATCACTAAAATGGACTTGAAGTGGTTGTTTTGCTTTTTGTACCATGTTTGGTAGCACATCAAGCAATTACATGGCAATTTACCTGCAGAGCAAGAAATATGTTGCTTGCATCAGGATCATGACGTCCTTTTCACTGCAGAGCCAGCTGTTCTGTGCACAGATGGCCTATGAAAACCCTTTCTTTTTAACTTGCGATATTGAATTTCCTGTGAAATCACTTGAATATGCTGTAGGAGCGGTCAGTTAATTTAGTTGATTATTCAAATGAGTCATGCAAAATACCTACCTTGGGTTCGTCATGCTATTCAAATACGTGAAATTCAATTTATATGTGTTAAAGGGGCTGTTCACTAAAAAATGCCACTTATTAGTCACAATTTTGTCCTTTCAAACTGGCATGACTTTATTATTGTGGAAAGCAAGTCCATACAATAAAAGTTAATGGGGTACAATGTTGTTTTGGACACCACTGACTTTCATTGTGTGGGGAAAAACAGAAACGTGAGTAAATGATGGCAGAATTTAAATTTCTAATGGATGACGGAAAACAGCTTTAGAAGATTTTCATGGGTCAAAACATTTCTGACATTCATGCTTTCGGGAACGATGTCCACTGTCTATGCTTCAAAGTGCCGAAAGGTCACGGTCTCCGCTGCACAATGCTAGTGCTAACTGTCGCGTCCGCTCTGTGCAGTGACTGTGTCTTAATTGAATTAAGCTGTTGTAATTTCCTGGCACACACTGATAGAGCCATTTTAGAGCCGCAGGACTATGAGCCACTGTGTACCTGTTAGTGGATTAGCATTTAGACGACTGCTGCCAGGCCATGTTGAATATTACTCCTCACTGGACTCTTTGGTCATTCCTTTTTTCTCTCTTTTTTCCTCTTAAAACTCATTTCATCCTCCCTCAGGGTATGGCAGTGTGCCGAACTGCCTGTCCGAGGTGGTCTGCGGCAGCCCTGCAAACCAGAGGACAAGGTAAGAGCAGGGGAGAAGAGAGGAAAGAGGTTTAGGCCCGTCAAAAAGGGAAGAGATGAGTGCCTTATCGCTCCTTGTTTCATTTATATGTCACGTCCAGGTCCTTCATGAATCATCGAGTGGACAGGAGCAGAGTCTTGTCTCTCCCTCTTTTTTTTTTTTTTAAGTTTTCCTCTCTCTCTCCAATTGTTTTGTGAGTGACTGAGCAGAACATGGAGCCTCAAGTCCCCTACTCGTCCTTTGAGTGGCCGAAACCAGGGACGCTGCTGTGAACATTCACTCGCAGCAGGAACCGAATTTAAAACTCAGCAGTGTGATAGTTGTGCTGCATCTCTAAATGACAGCGGAGATGAGGACATGAATAGAGTGACATTAGTGTTTAAAACTTCATGAGACTTAACTTCCAGGAAATGATAAAGGGAAGCTTGATACTGTGTGTCAATCAATCAATCAATCAATCAGTCATTCCTTTCTGCAGTTCTTTCTATCACCTGTCTATATAGGTGTCTGTCTATCTGTCTATTGTTTGATCTGTCGTTCTGTAATTCTACCTCTGTCATTCTGTTCATCTATTGTTCTGTGAAGTGTCAAATTCACAGTCCTTCCTCCCTGCGGTTCTTTCTTTCTTCCTATCATCTCTCTATCTGTCGTTCTGTGGATCTGTTGTTCTATCTATTCTTCTATTTATTGTTCTGTCATTCTGTCTGTCATTCTATCTATCTATCTACATGTCTGTCTGTTGTTCTATGTATCCATTCAGTCTGTCTAGCATTCTGTCTGTCTATCTGTCTATTGTTCCAGCTATCATTTTATAATTTGTTCTAACTGTCTGTTATTCTATGAAATTTACAATCTTTCCTCTCTAAAGACTATAGACTATAGACTTCCTCTCTCTCTCTCTCTCTCTCTCGCACACGCACCCCCCCCCCCCCACACCCAAACAAACAATAATCCCACTCCAGCTAGTCAGAACACGTTCACTCCTTTAAACTACAGTGATCTCAGCATTCAGGTGTCCATATCAGGAGTCAGTTTTGCAGTGCGCCACAGCAGAATTCACACACATGGTGTTCCTCAGTCTGTTGCATTTCCATTTCCTTGTCCTTCAGCTCACATTATCCAGGGTTGGACTAAAAACATTGTGTTGAATCCGTGGGCTTTCTTCCCTGGCACCTCCAGACTCTTGGCACCATCGTGTTAAGATGGTCCACTGTGTCTGTGGGAGTCTGAGTCTATCTGTGCGATCTCCAATCCGAAACTTGTCCATTCACCAGTACCAGCTGGCCCTCCCCCTGCATAATCTCTCATGCCAGTGATGCCCTTTGGTTACCACCCACCCCCCTGGCCACCTGCTGCAGACCATGCTCGTAGTTGATCAAGTGACAACAATTGCAGACTGCCCAACATGACCACTTCACCCACATGCCAGCAGGATGCAGTTCATGACCTAGTCACATGCTCTTACTATATTATTTTAGATCCGACATCCTGGTGGGGGAATTTGTAGACGTAAAGTCCATGCTCTGCAGGGCTCTTGTGATGTAAGTACTGTTTTGGTTGTTCTCACCACAGGAGTCATTTATTAGGAGTGGCTTGCTTTTCACAGATAAAAGAGCAGGTGTCCTTTTATGTGTCTGTACTTCCGTTTCTATGAGCGTGTATGCATGTGGTAGGAGAAAAGACAGAGAGAGGTGGAGGAAAAGAGGGAGAGAGAGATTTCAACAGTATCTTGACAGCCTAGATCATATCATAGAGCCTTAAAACCTGCAGCCATAGTCTCTGATGGAGTGTGTGAATGGCTGTGTGTGTTCCCGCCTGTTGTCAGCTGGAGCCGCTGAGATTAGATTGACAGAAAGGGACGGAGAGGGACTGTAGAGACATCTCTAAAGACTCCTGATTGAATAGACTGATAATGCCAAAGAGAGCAGAAAATATAAATTTAATAGCTTGGCCTTCCTTATCAGAGTCCCAAAACAGGAGGAAGGGACTGAAAGCCTTATGAAAGAGAGGAGACTGGAATGGAAGTTGAAGCCTTGGGCTAGTGTTTAACACATGCGCTCCAAATGTGTTGGCACTTTGTTCGCTCAACAGTTCCATGTGATATTTCAATGCAAAAACCTGCATCTTATTCACCAATGCGCTACAATAGTGCTACTCTGTATTTAAAAAAAGCCATTGTCAGCGCAGACACACCTCCTTTCTATGCAAATTAGGCTCATTATAGATTTTTACTCAAAACTCAGTGCTTATTGCCTTCAGAAATTAACACCAGGCTATTATTACCTATGGAAAGCTAGTGGTAAACTGAAATTGTTTCAGAGAGATGGTTGTGTATATTTTCTATCGAATATGGCATTCATCAAATGATGATCATATAATGGAGAAAAGCCTTATATCTTTATCCAGACTTTTAACATTTTAACAATTTCGGGTGTTTGGAATGTTCCAGTATTACGATAATTCCAGATTGCGATACTCTGCCATGTTGTCTACAACCGGTCATTCAGAGCTTATCCTCAAAATTTTTAATTGTGCCATGTAAATTGTGCTCCGTACCAGAACTGCTGGAACAGACGGGTCTAGTGACAGTTCTGGTACTGAACACAATTGAGTAAAATTAAATATGAGAAATACCACTGTACCCCAGTAAAATTTTACTGTAAAATCTTTACCGATCCTGTGTCAATGAAGATTACTGTATACCAACATGAAATAAATTTTTTGTAGCATTCAATGTGTGTTTTCTATTAGCTGTTCAGTTTGATTCATTAGGACAGTTCTATCATGACAACTCTTGGAAGATTTTAGTATGGTAATAGATTTGACAATGTTAATGTATTTGGTCTTGGCGGAATAGATCTGCTATGCTTCTGAATTGCTGCTGCTGTTGGTTATTGCTGTTGTTGTAGATTATTGCTGCTGCTGCAAAGCAAGTACAGGAAATTGCTACTGGCAATACATGTGCCAATATGGTGCTGTGAGTATTTAAGACTTGCTGCTGCACAAATAGCATTTAAAATAGCCCATAGCAGATCTATACAGGTGGAGCTGGGGAAGGTGGAGGGTTTCAGAGGAACTTTGAAAAAGCGCGCTGCGAAATGCTGTGAATATCATCAGTTGTATTATGGACCTATCAGCCTGCTCCATCTAGAGTTTCATGACAGAAATTGGCATTCTCGTGCACTGAATCGTTTGCAGTGAATTCTCACAGTGAAGCAGTGGTGGGATATTTTATAAGATATAAACCAAGAAGAGCACTGGATTAGGTGGATATTTACCTACAATCCGATGTAGGAAACAAAACTAGCAGAAGTCTTCTCTCGTTTGTTAGTGTCAAAGCAGCTTTTTATTGTGTGTGCAGCTTGTGAATGATTCTGTACTGCAGGTAAAGACGAGTAATATCCATTTATATCCAATACAGTATTAAAGCAGAATATCAAAATATGGGCTTTTTTGATGGGTGGCCTGTGTCCCAGTACTGATGAAAGACTAGAAACACCCCTGTTCAATACTAAACTTTTACAGCATTAGCTGAATTGCATAAATTTAGAGGTAATTTACACATAATGGTAAATTATTTCATGACGAAATCAGACTAGGTGTTAACAAACCCATTCAATGTTATTTTAAATTAAACTGACGAAATTCTTCCAGAAACATGCATTAATTAACTTCCTTCATCCTTTGAAGCAGTCATCCATTATTGAGTTTGAACAGTTAAAGTGACATTATTAAAACAACTTACTACACTTTGGAACTATAAGATTGTATAGTTTTTTCCTCTTTTTTTTGTCTTTTGTCTTTAATCTGGCATGATTGTGATCAGGAACGGTACGTCCCAGCTGGAATATGATAATGAGATAATTCGATGAATCACCCTGATGAAATAGTACAACCCCCTGTGAGTCTGATGGAGTGTTAACAGCGAGTGATTCTCAGGAATTTTCAACAGTAAATGAAGTAAAGCATCTCATCAGAAAGACATCTCCTTTTTATGTGTTAGATTTGGATGGTTTATGCACAGTAGGCCTGATAGTACAGTCCTCTGAATATTCATGAAAGGCACTTGCATTTGTTCCTGGATAAATTGTGAATGAATTTAAATGTGAAATTCTGACCTGCCTTTTTTGACATGAATTTTCTCCATACAGCTCTTGTAAAAGCACTGGTCATATGCTGCACACTATAAATATCTGAAAAATGCGTTGTGATTTTCACTGACAGGTGCTTATCTTTTCTTTCTGTTTTTCATGCTTTCTCCACTTGATGACACCTGCTATTCAGGTAAGACAGCATTACATGATATTCCTGTTATTTATTTGCTGTGGCACAGGAGGCTCATTTATATGCTAAGGAAAACAGTGAAGCACACGCATACGTGCAAAGAGTGAACCTTTCTGTTATGATTGAGTGCACACTGTGTTTACATCAATCAAGTCTGACACAGTACAATTCGGTAGCTTGTCGATACTTGACGTAATTCCGACACCCATTTGCAGGTGATCCTGTGATCACTTAGTATGCATCCCAACAGCTGCTCAATGGCAGAATTCAAGAGCTGATATAGATATGAATTAAATATGAGAACAAGGAGGCTTATATGTTATATTTTATTATTGAAAAGATCAGTGTCAGCTCTGGCCAGATATGCAAAGAACAGACACTTCCATTGCTGAAATACAAGAACAGAACAATGTCTGCTGGTCCAGACTAGAGGGGAAGGTAACTGATTTCTTTAAATGCCCAAAAAAAGGATTGATAATGTTTTTTAAAAAAGCTTAGAGTCAACCATATCTTTAGTGTATGAAGAGAGACATATTTTTGAACATATTACAGTCTTTGAATAGCTCAAAAAGGGCTTTTCCAGGGTCTAAATGATTAATATTTAATCTTGACCGTTAACCCCTTTCTTGCAGTTTTTATTCTTAACCCCTGGCCTATAGACCACTCGAGATGATAAATGTTCCTGAACTGGTTCTGGCTTCCCAGGTCCTAGTCTGGGTCTGGAGTTTTTTTTACATTGCTTTTAACCTTGGCGAGAGTTTGCGGCATGACCAGAATACTTGATGTGCTATTTTAGTGAATGCTATTCTTTGAAAAGCCTTGAAATAGAAATCAGCCAAAACTATATCTTTAATACTGAGATCCAAACTGTCCATCAGTGTCTTCTGTGTGAGCTAAATTTGGCTTGGGGGTTTTTTTTTTACTGAAAAGATGAAGAGACATCATTTTCCATTTCGCAGGCTTTAATGTATCCCAGCTGAGGCGCTTTGCAGAAATTCAGACCTGATTAGATCATTTCAGTTAAAATGTCTTTTCCACAACATGTTGCATTTTCATTGTGTCACAGAATTCTCCAAGCATTGTATGGTTAGGACCGACACATACTCAGCACTAACGCTTCTAGCTAAGCAAACAAGGATTTGTATCTCATTGTGCTCTGAAACAGTGTAGCGGCAAGGGGCACTTCTGTGGTAATTTTTCTCTTTCAGGTCACCTAATTGCTTTTTATTTTAGAGAATCCTGCTCAGCGAGATTAAAGTCAATGTTCACTGCTAGCTACCTGAATACCTGAAGTGAGTGGTTATTGCTAGGTAACTGAATAGTTAGTTAATGTGAACATTTATAGCTAGCTGCCTGAATAATTAGTTAGTTAAACTGAAAATGTACAATATTGCTAGCTACCTGAATAAGTTGAAGTAAACATTTGAATGAATGATTGAGGGGTTTATTTAGCGCTTTATTGTGTATTGCTATACACCCAAAGTGCTTTACAATCATATGAGGGGTCTCTCCTCAACCACCCTGAGTGTGCAGCATCCACCTGGTTCAAAGGTCACTACACTCCAGCAGGTGGAGAGGATAGAGGAGAGAGAGAGAGAGATAGAGCACTTTTCAATGCTGGGGATTAATTGGGAGGCCATGATTGACATGAGGGTATTTGCCAGGACACTGTGGATAAACCCTCTCGCTATTTTCGGAAGTGCCATGGGATTTTTAGTGGCCACAGAGAGTCAGGACCTTGGTTTAACGTCTCATCCGAAAGAACGTGCTTTTTACGGTATAGTGTCCCCGTCACTATATTGGGACACTAGGAACCATACGACCACAGGGTTAGCACCCCTGCGTGTCCTCACGAAAGCACCTCTTCCAGAGTCAACCTAGTTTTCCCGGAGGTCTCCCAGTCCAGGTCTTGACCAGGCCCTCAAGCCTTTCTTTACGTTCAGTGGCAAACCATCTTGGGCTACAATGGTTGATATTTCTTATATCGTTACCCTAAATACTCCCATTTATTAGTACTATGAAAAATCTTAGTTACATTGATGTTTACAGCATACTGTAGCTAGCGACCTGAATGATGAGTTATTTACAAGCTCAACATGTATAGTAATTTCGTGATAATTCGTTAAAATGAACGAACTACTTTAGGGACCCTTCACACGATTAACTAGTGTGGCTTATTAGGCATGCCACATTATTACTTGTCTAGCGATGAGAACCGAGAGACGTGCGGACCATGGCCATAGCTTTTATTAATAAACGTCCAAAACCCTAGCGACAACGCAAAAGTATGGACAGTCTATCCAAAGAGAGGTCTCTAAACGGCTGTGCTTGTGTCTGACAAGACGACCGCAAACATAATCCAGAGGCCTTGACAAGAGGGGTAATACGTAAACGTGAGCATAAGGCAAGGCGAGGAGCAAACACAGTCCGAAAAAGCAAGCAAAGTGTTAATCCAAGATACATGGCAAGAATCAGGAACCAGGAAAACAGGCAAGGCAAGACGATGACTAAGAGACTGAACAGAAACACGGAATGGCTCCGTGATTAGCTATAGCTAGGTGAGTGATAAACGCTATACAATACTTGGCGCCATGAGCATGACCATGCGACTGGGGTTATATGTGTCGTGGTAACTCAGCTTTTCAGGTGAGCGTGTGATTTGAGTTACCAGTCTGTGTTCAACAGTGCAATGGATGCTGAGAAATATGTATCCATGCCATAGTGTAACAGTTCTGTGTCGATGTGTATAGTCCATGTAGTGAGTCGTGTTTGGACTCTCTGATTGGTGATGTGAATACGGAAGTTCATAACCCGGGACTTCGTAATCAAACTATTGACTGTTTATTAGGACTTATAAATCACATATTCTGCATGACCATATTCTACATCCTTAAACTTCATTAACAACTACCTTACTAACTATTAATAAGCAGCAAATTAGGAGTTTATTGGGGCAAAAGTTGTAGTTAATGGTTTGTTAATAGCGAGAATTGACCCTTAAAATAAATTGTGACCAAATGAACATTTATAGTTTGTTACCTGAATGATTAGTTAAAGTGAATATTGCTAGCTACCTAGCTTTTGGATGGATAAGTGATGGATGGAACATTTTTGGTACTTTCATTCTGCACAATGCAATCTGAAAGTGTGTGCAGTTGTATAAAACATATTATGATAAATATTTAATTATACCAAAAACAACAGCAACTCACCTCCTTGATAGCACAAGATATCGACAAGAACAACCTGTCAAATCGATGTTGTGTACTGTATATTACAGCACCAAACCTATCCGAATTAATTATTTGATAAGATCAAGCCTAATTTTCCTCATGCATTTCTACTCATCCATCCAAAGTAAAGTTCTTTCTCTACAAAGAAAAGTGTGTAAAATAGTGTTAACCTTGAGCTAGAGGACTGGCCATTACACATGAATGTTAGGAAGTGAGAATTACATAATGCGGAATGTTATGCTTGCGTGAACATTGCACTGGGTCACAAAGCATGGGTTGCATATGCTTTTCTACCATAAATATGGCACTGAGGGCCTGTAAGCTGAGACGTTAGCATGTCACATGCATGACAGCTTTGTCATTTTAATGACATGTTCTACATAAATGTACAGCTTCGTGCCTGAGAGAATGCCTAGGGCAGAATAAGTTCTGAGTGTGACAGATAGAGAATAATGCATGTTTTGTGAGTTTATCTGTCATTATGAGTTACAGTATATGTGTGAGAGATGGTTATCAGTGTAAACTTACTCACGTATAAATCACCTGATGGATGATATACTGATCCCTCACGCCTCTAACAATATGCTTCAGCTAAAAACAGCAAATTGACAAGAAGGAAAAACTACACTGGCTTTTTATACATTAGGATAATATCAGTTTTTTTTGCATTTGCAGTTTGTCATGCTGTAATGAGCACCCCCCTCCCCCCCAGTACTTTATGTAGCCACACATATATTGATTATTTCTTGGCATTGAGCCACTAATATGAAAATATGAGGAAGACAATTACAATTTGTCTTGTCGTTTTTATGACAGATGCCGTTGCACAGAAACTAGCTCATCTGACACTATCACCTGGGCTGTTTTTCAAAATTATGACAATTTGCAAAAGAAAAAGATGATTGTTGATCTGTTGTTTTTTTATATATATATAAATAAAAATACAAATAAAGATACCATTTCAAGGCCTGTAAGAAGCATTTATAGGAGGTAGATTTCTCAATTCACTCTGCATTGGGAGGTGTGGCAAAAAAAAATAATTTTTTATAAAACAGATAGGCGATGGAATTTTACATGTAAGCGACCAAAGTGTCAGAGACTGTAGTGTTAAAGCTGACATTACACCAGCTGCTGGGGCTGTTTCATGTGAAAATACTGTCAAGGAGAAAATAGCTTTCCACTTTTTTCCTGTCACTCGCTCACTCAAATGCACTCTGTCCATTCAGGTCCATTGAGTTTTCTATATCTCTCCAAAAGTAAATGATCCTTTTTATCAAACGTAGAATGATTCATTCTCTTGAATCTGTTTGGATGGTTCATTTAAATGAACAGATTCAAAACAATGACGTTTTTATCATTGTTACAAATTTTACAATTTGAAAAGATTATTGTAACGACGATTATTGCATTCAAAATGTTTTAGGGGTTGAACATGATGGAGTTGAAGAGCAGAATGACTGAAAATGATCCACATTTTCTTAGTAAATATTTTTGTATTTTGGGCCAATAAATTCTGTAAAAATTCTGTTAAAAACACGATTATTTATTTATTTATTTAGATGAGGCTAATACAAGTTTGAGCATAATAAATATTGGAATAGACTGTAAGTCTAACCAGGTTAAAAAGACTTTAAAGATTACTTCTTTTTTTTATAAATGTGATGTCAAAAAGATAAAAACTTTATTTTAAAATGGGGGAAATACAGCGTAACAGGGTTGAAAGTAAAGGACAAATCCTGTATTTTCTCAGAAAGTACAGTACAAATGTTAGAAAATCCTACATACAGTAGGCATTGAATGTATTCATGTTTTCTTTATACAACCCATTAATATTTAACAATTATGCACATTGGCAGATATTTAGATGAAAAACATTTTGTTCTAAAATAATTTTGATTTACACATTAAATCTTTCTAACAACATGACTAATTACACTAGTAGTTTAATTGGTAATAGCTGAGCATTTATTTGACTGGAAGTTTCATAGGAACAGGTAGACGTTTGGTGAGCATTGCTGTAACTTTTTCTTATTTATACTGTATGTTACTTATTTATACTGTTTATACTTTGTAGTATAGATTTGTTTATCTGTGTAGGCCGCTTAAACGTAATGGCAACTCAGCCCTGAAAACCAAGGATCAAGGATTTCATGTTCTCTGAAAATGCATCACTAATGCAACTAACCCAAAGGACGTAAGCATATACAAACTGCCTTTTGACCCAAAAACACTTCACCTCCTCCATCGCTTCAATCCCAGAACTCCTCTGTTTTTATGTGAACTTGTAAGGTTCTTCTCTTCATATCCGGGCACGAAGAATCTTTTATTAAAGATCTTCAGCCTAGCCGAGCACTGTCTGCTGTAACACTGCTCAGATGGAGCCATTTTGTTTTAGTACGTTGAGCGTGTAATTGACCACAGCCACCCACTCAACAACTCATCTCGCTTCTTTCGCTCTCCTACTTCAGATTTATCTCCTACCGTATATCTGTTCCTTTAATGTCTGTTCATTTCACCCTCTCTTTCCTTCTATGCGAGGCTGGTGTGAATCTGCGTTATGTTCTTTTGACAACTTTGCAGCCGAATAAATGCTCTCTCCCCATCTGCCATTTATTCGTTCGGCTGCTTTGAAAACTCTTAAAACCCTCGGAGATGATGTATTTGTTCTTTGTTACACATGCGGTTCAGTTTTCACATTTCTACTTAGCATGACTTTCACACAGTGACAGAACGGCTGAGAGGACCTTTTATATTAAAAATGCATTAAAAATGACTGATATCCACCTGGTTTGAAAAATTAGAGACAGCTGAGCTAATAATAATTATGAATTTATGATTTCCAGACTGACAAATTTCCAAAATTTATTTTGTACAGTGCACACACTTATGATACATTAAAACTGAACTAATAATCATTATGTGTTCATTGTTAGCATTATAACCATAAAATGATATTTGCTAATCCTATTTTATTACATTTACAGGCTAACACATTCACAGGCTAACACATTCATATTTGATGTCATCATCATGCATAGAATTAGCCAATCCCTAACTAATATCTGCAAATGCTCAACGTACATTCAGTACTATGTGGCAGTAATGCTGTTGCCAGGAAGTGATTCTGGTTTAGAGCAAATTAGGTTGTGTTTATTTTGCTTCTTTGGTAATAGACCATTGTATGCTGTTGTTTTATGATAAATTATGTAATAATTTGTACATTTTATAATTTGGTCGTGACTAAGCTCTCAGTGGAGCCGGCAATATTACAGGTAAACATTGCAGTGAGAGAATGAGTCATTAGCCTTTATGTGTTTTCCTGAGAATGCTTGTCATTATGTAGGCAATGATGACACATTGCCAATAAAATGTAGGTTGTGTTTTATGAAGCTACTCAAAGATTAAGCTAGATAAGATGCTAAATGCTTGAGAGAGAGAGAGAGAAAAAACAGTTAACTGTATTAATACTACATGTGCATGATTGTTTTCATGTATTGTTTTCTTTTGGTTGGAGAATGTCATGACCTGCTGTACCCAATCATTCACGAGCTTCACATGTCTCACATGACTTCTGCCAACAGAAAATATAGGACACACAAATTAATTGCTTTAAAGTCTGCATTTTGTCGTATTGATCTTATTATAAATGATTTATCCATGCATATGTTTAATTTTTAGCTCATAATTTTTTCTTAAAATGAATGATAAATTAAATCAATCTTCTGTCTTCTGGGAAAACGACAGACTTCTCTTTGGTTGACATATGAAGTAATTTTCCAATCATTTCATCCACATAAACTCTAACTTTCTTTCAACCTAAAGCTCACATATCTTCCTCCATCCAATCAACAACCGATGAACTGAACCAAGTATCTACATTTTTTTTTTCTTTGTTGATAATCCGTTTCACTCGTACATCACAATACGGAAGGGAAGATCTGTTGAAGATCTACTTTCATTACATTCACTTTAAATATTCATTTAAAATATAACAGTATTTGTCAGTGCTACCATGCTACTTAATTGCTAAAATAGCTTTGATACTGAAAAGCTTCATAATTTTTAAACTAGCATCACTACTTCCGCTCTGCTGAGAAACTAAAAGTACACTATTAAAAATAAAGGTGCTTCAGAAGGTTCTTCAAGCGATCAAGCGATGCCATAGAAGAACCATTTTTGGTTCCACAAAGAACCATTCAGGCAAAGGTTCTTTAAAGAACCATCTCTTTCTTAACTTTTTATAATCTGAAGAACCTTCTTTCGCCCCAAAGTACCTTTTGTGAAACAGAAAGGTTCTTCAGATGTTAAAGGTTCTTTATGGAACCATTTAGACAAAAAGGTTCTTCTATGGCATCGTGAAGCACCTTTATTTTTAAGAGTGTACCACTACAAATAGCGAATCTACTATGTAAGACAGTGAAACCTCTAAATCAGTCCCTTGTTTTTCTCTCTGTCTGTTGTTTCTTTTAGTCATTGCAGCGTGTTCAGGGATCGTGAGATATGACATAATTAAGAATTTGTGATTTGGATATTAAATCAAATCCTCGTCACAGGGGCGGTTTCAGCAGCTGCTACTCCTTCCGCTGTGTGTGTATTTGTGTGTACTCTCTCTTTGGTTCATCTGGTTACACAGTACTGCATTTCAACTGCAGCACTGAACTGTGTCTTTTATCTGAAAAGAAAAATAATTAAACAAACAAATACATATCAGGGGTGAAGAAACAGACAGAGATGAAAAGCACAAGGTGTGGTGGTCAGGGAAGACTAGTGGGGCCACTCATGCTGAAACATTAATTAAAAGCATTGTTTACTCTTACTGAAGACACAACAGCCCGGTCTGCCTGAAAAAGGTGTGTGTACGCGTGCAGTGGTATGTATTGATGGTGTGTGTGTGTGTGTTGCTCTTGTTTGTGCGGTGCTCTTTAAAGAAGACTGCTGTTCTCTACTGCATACCTCATTTGCAGGAAGTCGTGATCTCATTTGCCTGGTGTGCTTTCCATTAGCAAAGAGTGACACTACAGCACTGCAGAGGCAGCGGAGTGTGTGTTTTACTCTTCCCGACAATATCCAGACATTTGCCAACTGCGAACATTTCACATAATGTAACATTTTGAAAGAAGAGTCTGTCTCAATATCACACTTTAAAATATTATATGTATTTTTTTTTACAAAACTCCCAAGAAGATTTCTTGTTAGGAGTTGTGAAGTGCAACTAATCTGCCAGTCCCTTCAGGATGTGGTGATCACTCACAGAAATTAATTCAGATTTAAAGGGGTCCTATTATGCTCTTTTACAATGTCTTGAATTTGTTTTGGGGGTATACTAGAACTTGCTCTCATGCTTGGTGGTTCGAAAAACGCATAATTTTTTACATAATTTACATTATTACAATACCTTTCTCCCCATCCTGGCACAAATGGCTCGATTAGTTCCGGGTTTGATGAAGACCCGCCTTCCGAAAAACGAAATGTGATGTGATTGGTTAGCTGTCCCAGTGTGTTGTGATTGGCGAACAGCTTAGACATGTTTCAGTACTGCCCTGCCCCTTGCCAAAGCAGCAAGTTCCGTCTGCTCCGGTTTAGTTAAGGATGGCGTCAATATCAATTTGAGCTGGATTCAGACCCAGAGAACATTGAACAAGAGGATCGCGCAGAACCTTTGCACGCACGGATATTGCAAGACATATTAGAGTGGTAAAGTTATTGTTTTTTTATTTGGCTAAATCACGTTTTAGATAGGATGTCAACAACCGCTAGATGACTGCATTTACTATGTACAGATAAGTGCATATGCATAATTTTTTATTTAATTCTAACATTATAACATGAATTGCAGTGAAACTGTTATACAGTTGAATTTATTTATACCATAGTCCAGTGTTTCCCAGGCGGCAGGAAGTGGTAGAGATCAAGGTTTCCCCTGTAACGGCTGTACACAAAGCAGCACTCCGCTCAAAAAAACATTGCTTTATCAGACATTACATGCAAGATTAAATGAAAATGACATCCAATTTCTGAAGAAAAAAAAAGAAAAAAAGAAAAAAAAAGACAGTCGTTTCCTTCATAATACAGTGATATAAAACATCCCAGCCCTCATGGATGGGAACCACTGTAGTCTCATAATTGACGTTTATCTGCGGATTACATCATTGTCCAGTCATTTGTACTATGGTCATCACATTTATGATAAAAACTTTCAATTGTAAATGAATTACATCATAATTATTCAGGTGTGCATGTGTAATAACTTGCGAAAACTTGAGGCTACAGCAACTGAGCCACCCACCAAGCGTTCTACCACGACCTCGCCCCTCCTCCCCCACAGCCATCGAATTTCCCGTAGTCCGGGGAATTATTTTAATGCGATTCTATGGCCGCTTTGTGAAGCAAAACCCGAAACACGTAGTCCACGAGCCTTCCGTTAGTAGTTCGTTGAAAAGGATTTTTTAAAAACGAACATCTCCCTTGTAGTGACTTTGAGAGTTGTAAGTTTGAAGTCTTTTTAAGGCCCAAACATCACACTAACACTGACTAAAATTCAAAATGAAAGCCAGAATAGGTACCCTCTTTAACCTATTCTGCTATTTCGGTAGCAGCGTGCGAAAAGTGTAACATCAAGTTGACAGTGGCTCCTTGAGATCAATTGTTTTAAGAGATCGTCAGCTAAAAAAGAATGTCCTGTATATTTACGGACCCTCATGTTTTCCTAACATTATTAATTGTACATATAAAATTTTGTATATTTTATATAATGACAAAAAGTCATGAAAAGCTTCTGTGTGATGATTATTTATGATATTTGCTGATTATAGCTCAGCCCTAAAATATTTAATTTCTAAAATTGCTTTTATGCAAGCAACAATCCTATAAGATGTATCTATATTACAAAAAAAATGGAATGGAAATTCACCATCTAAAAGGTGTAAGAACCCTGGAGGGTTGTGTACAGTAACTAATCCACCTTTCAATATTGTACAAAAATATTATTACCAAAACTCTCATTGCATCCTAATTGCCAACCTCTAATTGCTATTATTAAAGTTAATTCTGTGAACTGTTTTTTCTGATTCTGCTAAATACAGAATATGTATAGAATTACAGAGACTATTACACTGTTGTCTTAATATTTGCATACAGCATAATTAGTCCACTAAAATATTAACAGATACTCCAACTGTGATTAACACTAATTGTATAATGATAATTGGTGAGCTTTCAGAGTAAAGCACAAAAGGCCATAAACATTGCAAGTATGCTGCTGCAGTATAAAACATATACTGTAAAATATTTATGATTTATGTTTTTTTGCAGAAACTTTTATTATGTCAGAAAACTTGCAGTTACTTTTGAATGGCCATCAACACAGAAATATGCTTTTTGGATGTAAATAGTGTAGTTATAATGTATAACAACAGAGGTGAACTGAGCCACAATAATGCATTTCACTTTGACTTGTAGTAGTCAAGTGGCTTCATTCATTTAACTGGACAGTGTCTGCCCTTCAAACCGCTCTGTTCTTTGTTTCCTATGTGAACTAACCATGTGTCCTTCACTCCTGGTTTCTGGGTTCTCTAATAACAGACCAGAACAGATTCTCATTGGTATGATTCACTCGTACACCTGGAGTCACTGTCAGGCCCGTGTTCAGTCACACTGCTGCTGTGCAACTGAAACAACTTCAGCTGCTGGTAAAAAGGCTCAGTTACTGGACGCTGATGCAGAGAATTAAATCTGCTCCGGTCCAGATAAAAGTGAAAAGTATCCCTACAAGGCATGAGTTAATCTGGTTGATTTCATTTAATTAGCGACCACTGTTGTAAAGAGATCATTTGCATGGTGGATTATTTCATTATGCTGTGACTTCATGCCGACATAACTGAGACACAAACTGTGGGAGCTGATAAATGGCTGTCCAGCACAGTATTGTAAATTGAATGCTTTGAATATGTTACAGTCAGATTTATTTCACTCCCTCACACTGAACATGTTGAGACGGTATATATATATTTTTTTCCTATGGACATTCACAACTAGCACTGAAGCTTGGTTTTAAGAGCTCAATAAAAATGATTCATGAACATTTTGTAGCTCTTAAATGTCAGAAACTTTTGTCAGACATGTTCGGCGGCTTTTTTAGATTTTTTGAGGCAGGTGTATGACTTGGATGAGGGATCAAAGTTGTTCTTTTGAGTTCTGAGGGGTTTGAAAGACATCAAGTGCTAAATTAATATGAAATCTGGGGCTTTGAAGGGCATTTTAGGATTTTGTAAGAGAACCACCTCAATCCCTAGTGCAAGGCATCTATTAGAAAAGGCTTTAGTGTTGCCATCTACTGTTAACAAAATTGGCCTGACTAGGAAAAAAAAGCAGTCTTGGCAAGAGTCAATTAAGGGACACACAATTAACTCGCCTTATCTTGCCTTAATGATACCATACCCGAATGAACTTGAAAACATAGTAGTCATCCTATGTGTAAATCTTTCTGTTTTGAACAGAAAAAAGGTTTTCAGATTCAGAAGGTTTTACAGCCTGGGGCTAAGCTGACTATTTCAACATATTCAAGAGATGTGTAAGACAGAGAGGGCCAGAGGTCACAATATCAGTTTGTTTAATCAATACTGAGTGTAGGTTTAGTATATGGAAAGTATAGATATGTCCCTTGCAAAGTAAGAGACTACTGCATAATCTTTAAAAATAAATAAACACTACCGTTCAAAAGTCTGGAGTCTGTATGTATATATATATATACAGTGGGTACGGAAAGTATTCAGACCCCCTTAAATTTTTCACTCTTTGTTATATTGCAGCCATTTGCTAAAATCATTTAAGTTCATTTTTTTCCCTCATTAATGTCCACACAGCACCCCATATTGACAGAAAAAAAAAAAACAGAATTGACATTTTTGCAGATTTATTAAAAAAAAAAACTGAAATATCACTTGTCCTAAGTATTCAGACCCTTTGCTCAGTTTTTAGTAGAAGCACCCTTTTGATCTAACTGCTGTAGCCATGAGTCTTTTTGGGAAAGATGAAACAAGTTTTTCACACCTGGATTTGGGGGATCCTGTGCCATTCCTCCTTGCAGATCCTCTCCAGTTCTGTCAGTTTGGATGGTAAATGTTGGTGGACAGCTATTTTTAGGTCTCTCCAGATATGCTCAATTGGGTTTAAGTCAGGGCTCTGGCTGGGCATTCAAGAACAGTCACAGAGTTGTTGTGAGCCAGCTCCTTCTTATTTTGCGTTGTGCGTAGGGTCCTGGTCCTTGTTGGAATGTACCTTCGCCCAGTCCTGAGGTCCTGAGCGCACTCTGGAGAGGTTTTCGGTACCGAGTATATCCTGTGTCTTGGCCGCATGCCAGATTTACCTCAGCTGCAACCAGTCGTCCTGTCCCTGCAGCGGAAAAACACACCCACAGCATGATGCTGTCACCACCATGCTTCACTGTTGTATTGGACAGGTGATGAGCAGTGCCCTTTTTTTCTCCACACATACCGCTTAGAATTAGGCCAAAAAGTTCTATCTTGGTCTCAACAGACCAGAGAATCTTATTTCTCACCAACTTGGATTCCTTCAGGTGTTTTTTCATGGGCTTGCACTAAGGAGAGGCTTCCTTCGGGCCACTCTGCCATAAAGCCCTGACTGGTTGAGGGCTGCAGTGATGGTTGTCTTTCTACAACTTTCTCCCATCTCCCCGACTGCATCTCTGGAGCTCAGCCACTGTGATCTTTGGGTTCTTCTTTACCTCGCTCACCAAGGCTCTTCGCCCCCGATAGCTCAGTTTGGCCGGACGGCCAGCTCTAGGGAAGGGTTCTGGTCGTCCCAAACGTTTTCCATTTAAGGAATGGAGGCCACTGGGCTCTTGGGAACCTTAAGTGCAGCAGAATTTTTTTTTGTAACTTTGGCCAGATCTGTGCCTTGTCACAATTCAGTCTCTGAGCTCTTCAGGCAGTTCCTTGTTCCTTTGACCTCATGATTCTCATTTTGCTCTGACATGCACTGTGAGCTGTCAGGTCTTATATAGACAGGTGTGTGGCATTCATAATCAAGTCCAATCAGTATAATCAAAAACAGCTGGACTCAAATGAAGGTGTAGAAACACCTCAAGGATGATCAGAAGAAATGGACAACACCTGAGTTAAATATGAGTGTCACAGCAAAGGGTCGGAATACTTAAAACCATGTGATATTTCAGTTTTTCTTTTTAATAAATCTGCAAGAATGTCAACAATTTCTGGTGTTTTTTCTGTCAATATGGTTGCTGTTTGGTACTGTATATATAAAAAATTACTTAAATGATTTTAGCAAATGGCTGCAATATAACAAGCGTGAAAATTTAAGGGGTCTGAATTCTTTCATACCCCTGTATATATTATATATAATATTAATATGTGTGTGGTGTGTGTGTGTGTGTTTTGTGTGGGTGTGTGTGTGTGTGTAAGAATTGCTATACCTGGCCCATATGTAGGTTATCAAAAGTACAGTACAAATAGCATATGTTAATATATTGCAATTAAAGAGACTCTATTCTGTTTTTCATATAGTTGTTACAGTAAGTTATTTATTCCTGTGATGAATTTTCAGCAGCTGCTGCTTCAGCCTTCATTGCCACATGATTCTGTCGATTCGATGATTCTGTTGTGGTGCCAAATAGCCTTGTGGGGCAATCGCCCGACAGTCTATTCGCTTTTGGCTTTTCGATTAGGTACACGATAAAAATATAGGTGCTTCAAAAGGTTCTTCAAGCGATGCCATAGAAGAACCATTTTTGGTTCCACAAAGAACCATTCAGTCAAAGGTTCTTTAAAGAACCATCTCTTCTTACCTTTTAGTAATCTGAAGAACCTTATTTCACCACAAAGAACCCTTTGTGAAACAAAAGGTTCTTTAGGTGTTAAAGGTTCTTTATGGAACCATTTAGACAAAAAGGTTCTTCTATGGCATCGCGAAGCGCCTTTATTTTTAAGAGTGTACTTTCAGTTGTATATCTTTATCTCCTCAGTGTCAGTGTTGGACCTGGTTATAGGTGATGTAGGGCGGCAGTGTCACCCCCGCACATACTTGTCCATCTCTCATCCAAACACTGTCTGTTTCAATGAAACTGCTTGACACATTTACTCTGATAGATTGTACACACACCTCGGCATTGCTGAGAGGTGATTATACTCAAGAGTTTTCTATGCATTTTCCAAGATGCTAACAACACCTAAAAAATGCATTCATTTTTCACTCTTTTGAAGCAAACAGTAAAATGATATTAAATATTTCAATATTATTAATAATAACAATATCACTAATAATTGTGGACAGTTCTTCCATACTTCTAAACAAGAAAAACCGATCAGCTGTAATAGGCATTTTCACTGTGCGGACTAAAACATGGTGCATCTGCAATGTTTGATTGATTTAAACCAAACCTCCGGTCTGAGCTGCTGTGAATATATGACCATAATGGAATGAAAACAGGAGGAAATGTTTTGCACCCATGTGTAAAGAATTTTGAAATATAATTTAACAACAGTGCAATTAACCTGCCGACTGAAACAGCAATGCAGTGATTAACATTTCATTGACAGTTATCCACCCTTTTATAGATCAGTGTGCTGTTTTAGTGCTCTTGTTCTGACCTCTAAGAATTCCCAGTGCTCAGTGGCTGAACAAATGCTGATCTTTAATTTGCCTTGACTTGGAGAAGCTCCATACAGACCATTACTGTGAGCACCGGAAGTTTAAATTGGTTTAAATATGGAGGCTTCATCCTTCACTGGTCCATCAGATCCATCGCTGCCACCCACTCTGCTTCCTCCTTCCTCTGCAAACAACGATGCCATTTTTCACAGCTTATTTCCATTCACCTCTAATTAATCTGTGAGACATACTAATCAAACCAACAAGTTTATCAACACTGGATAGCGAGAGAGCGCGTTCAAATGTGTGTGTGTGTGTTTTTGGATTGCAGTTCTTTGAGGCTTACCGTTCTGCTGCGGTCTGTGCTTTAGAAAAGGGCACAAATAAGCATATTATCTGCAGGTGGAAAATATCAAGGAGAATGGTCATAGAAGAATATTCTTAGCCTCTTTAAGCAGGGGTGTCACACACCAATGTTTCTGAAAGGGCACCAGCAGCAGTCCTAGCTTTTTATAGTGGTATTGTTTTATTAGTGGAGTTTATCAAGTTTGAGAACCTACCTGTTTTATTATTATTATTATTTATGTATTGATTTTTGTAATAAAAGCTTGCTCACTCTCTCTCTCTCTCTCTCTCTCTATTGTATTTTTTCCATTATTTTATAATGTGAAGAACAATTTATAACAAGTTAATGATTCATTTAATGCTGTGTTAGTATTGTTTTTATATAGCAAGTTTGAAAACATATTCCCAGCATTCTTGTACAAAACAAACAACATTTACTTAAAATGTACTCGCCTTACAGAGTCTGAAGCAAAGCATGCTGGGAACTAGAAATCTGCTGTAACTCATTAGGTTTGAGATCTGATTAATATAATCAGTTACTGAGTTCACATAACATTTTCTTTTAAATGCAAAATAACTTTCAATAATATTTGAGTAAAATTTACTCATTTTGATAAATAAATTCAAAATTGGGTTTTACAGTATATAGTTCATTAAATTATAATATTATAGTTTATAATAAAAAACTGCATATTTATTTTTTTATTGAATTTTAATTAAAATGTTTATTCAGGGACTCTAAGCATCTCGGTTTCTGCATAAAATTCAGCTTGCAGTATGTAGTAGGGGACCTGAAGGTTATCCTTGTCATAATTAGCAAACTCAGAGCTGTGAACTGAATAAATGTCTATATTTATGGTATAATTTCAGAGAAAATTCAGCACCCCCTACAGCACAAAAAAAAAAGTTTAAAGTAACTCGCTTTAGGGCACAATAGCAAAAGACTGAGGGAGGGAGTCTTGTCCGGGACTTGAACCAGAAATCATCCTTTCTGGTTTAAAGCCACAAGCCATTTAGTCATTAGCACATACATCAATAGAAACGGTGGCATACAGCAGTGCACAAGCTACTCAAAGGCCATTTGTCTGTGATGGAAACAAATTGATTGTTTTCACCTGTGCTTTGACCTTAAGGAGCGCAATTCTCAGTGGATGCATCACTCTTGTGATTTCATTGTTCTTTGCGTATTGCTGAGTGTTCCTAGCTCTTCACGGCCTCTTCTCCCATCATCTCCCTCTCACTTGGGTTCTGTCATGCTTGAATTTGTGTAGATTGATTTAGTTGTCCTTGAGTGGAGCATCCAAATTCCTTTTTGAACTCTCAGAGTTAGTTGTAACACTGGGGCTGATGAAACAAAAGGCTTTTCTTTATATAGATATAGATATATCTATAATAATATCATATATATATATATAATTAGATATGATCTATTACAAAAAAGAGAGACACAAATGCATATATCCAGTGAGCCTGTGGGGATTATATGTAGAAAATAATCACATTAGTGCAAGAATAGGCTTTTTGTTTTGAACAATATTTCTTTTTTGTTAGTGCATGATGGCGCATCTTGCCGCTGAAGCTATTTTTAAACTCAAGCTTAGGTAATGTCTTATTTACGAGAATAATGGTATTTTTTTTTTACATTTTCACTAGGGAAATAGCCAGAAACGCTGTGCCCATTCAAACATTTCGTCTCTGATTTTTGAGCCAAGTGCTATTTCTAAGTGCAACATCTAAGTATTTGTACATATTTATTATTTATCATTTTAAATGTTTATTAAAAAGAAACATTATATGTACAGTAAATTAGGCTGGGTTTTGAATGCTAAACAAAAACGAATCAAGAGACAAAACACATTTTACCATTAAGGAACTTTTTCCATCCCATTATCCCATGTGAGCCGGACTTCCAATGATGCCTGCTCAATAAATTAGTTCAAACTGAGCTCAAAAATGTGTACAGTTTACTCTTAATTCAGGTGAATCAAATCAGGTGAATATCAATCTCTTTCAAACTAAGTTCTTTAGATTTCATCAGCCTTTCATCAGCTGCAGGTTCCCTATCTGTCAGTTACTAAGAGTTATGTCGTGACGACATTAGGGGTCTTACTTGACGTGCTTCTGTGCCAGAGCTTCATGGACTGAACTGAACTGTGTGCTGTTGCACTTCACTGGACACCATATCTAAACTCTTAAGGGATGTTAAGGTCTCAGAGACAGAGTAGGATGGCGCTCAGGCTGATTGGTTTCACATAATATGTTTAAATGGTCTGCGGTAGACATTTCCCCATTCACATGCACATAATATTATACTCTGTGATGGAGCTCGCGATCCAAAGCTCTGAGGTTACCAAAGTTTACCCCAGCCTGAGAGCTAGATCCCAAAAAAGCTTGATCGGTTATCAATATGCTTGCCATATCCAGATGCTGTGGCCAAAGAGGTACAAGATGTGAAGATGAATTTAGATTGAAAAGTAATCCGTCGTTAGAGACGAAGGCACGCGAGGTAGCAGAGATACTGTATATTCCAATTGAGTCATGCCATTGCGAAGAGCTCTCCTTATTCGTACCATGGCGCCGCTATGCTTACCGCGTCTTCTCGCCCGTCTCCTTCTGTGCATAAAGCAACCCGGGACTCTGCAAATATCCGATGGAATCCTAGCTAGGAATGGAGCATCGGGAGATCCACGTTCTCGTACATAATACCCCCCGCAGGAGTAGTCCATAGCCAGAGTTTGAATGTTAAGAAGAGATTGGCGATCATATGTAATTAAAGAGGATGTTTTATGTGCTGACAGGCACATAAACAACACGTTAACAAACTGAAACATGAGAAAACACTGCACAGACATAGAGCGACGGCCTGCCGACAAATATACTGGCGCCATATCTTGCAAAACTTGCATTTTTTTTTGCTGTTCGCTTTGTTCAAGACGAAGCAAGCGTTTTTTTCTACTTCAAAAGACACCTTATTCTTCCTTGTGATGTTATTTTCCTATTTCCTATGTGTGTTTGTATGTGATTTCTAACAATGCTATTTCATAAATCACAAAACGCAAAGGTTCTGTCTGTATAATGGACCAGGAGATGACCGTGTCATTGTTCCCCCTGTCAGACTGTGAATTGATTTTTTTGGTGATACAGAAATTCCCCTGTGACTGTGAGACAGAGAGATAAGAGAGAATGGCTCTCATGCAGACAAGGGGACACTCGTAAGTCTCCATACTTATAAAACTCATGCCAATCAGAATGAGTTGTTGATGTTGTTTTTTATTAAATATATCGTTTTAATTTAGAATTTATCTATATTTAAAATTATGCTCATAAAACAAAAAAAAAAAAAAAACATAAATACACTGACTTTGGGCTTCAGGATTTGGTGTAATTTAGTACTCTGAATTTTCCTTGCATTTGTATTTAGTGCCAATCTATGCTATCCCATGTACATGTTTGTGTGAAACCATGGGTTAAATGTCAAAACCGCGTGAACAAGTGAAGTGAACAACAATTAAAGCAGGCCACAAAAGACGCATGTTAATGGAGGATTAGTTTCACATGAATGGTGAATCAAGTGTTTTTCAAGTTTTTTAGTGCAGCTGCTTTTAAAAGTGACCCAGCTGGACATTCTGTGTGACCCATTTCTCTCAGGAAGAGGCCCTCCTTGGAAAAATGTTGCCATGTTTGTCGAAATTAAAGAAACCAATAAATTAAGCTCAATGCAAGAAACAGAACATTCGGGAGTGTTAGCTTCGTTTAAACTTTTCTGTTTATGGTTTGAGAACGTTTCACCCGTGATTAGCACAACATGAATATCCGAGTGCAATAGTCAGTGAGTGTCTAGGGACTGAGAGAGATGGAAATCATTTTAAATATGTTTTACTTTTTTATGAAGCTCATTTTTAAACACTCTTTTCACATCATCATCAGTGTATATACATCTTTAAAATTGATCAAATTGGAGTCCTACAACATGAGTCATATTTGCATAGTGTGAAAGACTAAGGCATATCTGCCAGATTTTATCATCTATTTATGTCTGATCTTAATTGCGCATGCATGCACATAATGAGCATAATGAGCTGAAACTAGTTAGATGTATGGTAATATTAAAGCTAAAATACAAAAAGTGTGTGTTTTTGCCTGTGTGTATTTGTGAGTTGTTGTTTTTTTGCAGTGTCAGTGTCACCTGAGTCCCAGCTGTGAGTTATGGTGTCGTGGGACAGACCTGTTAGCACATTAGCACAGTGGTAGCAAGACAACGGGAATGTTTCCAAAACATTTACTCATTCCGCTGCTGTTTCCTCTCATCAGTGTCCGCACACTGATGTCAGTGTGCCAAATTTTATTAAAAAATGCAACGTACTGACCTCTCAGGCCTTCATCAGCTAAAATCAAGGCCTGAGTGGTCAAATAAAATCTCAGGTGTTATTATGTGTAGATTCTTTTTCCCCCATTTGCTACAAAACATACTGCTTTTATAGTGTTTAAACTCATAGTATTTTTATACAATTTAATATTTTTATTTTAACTTTGTATTAATTTTATTCTATTTACAATAAAATATAATATAAACACATATTTTTTAATTATAATAGATTTTTATTGTAATAGAATTAAAAATGAATGTAAATTTAAAATAAAAATTATAATTAAACATTCAAGATTCAAGTGTATAAACATTCAAGAGCAAAATGACTAGGTGATTTGCAAATAAGCTATTTGGTTCATTTAATCATTTAAAAGTGGTATTTCCTTCAGCCACTGTATTGCATTTTCTCCAAATAATTTCTCTACGCATGATCTGTTTTCTCCTAACCATCCTCTTTCTGTCTCTGTTAAAGGTAATGTAAGGTTATCTCTGACATATTCTGTAATTATCATTTGATGACCAACCTGGCAGACTCCAGAAAGGTCATCAATGGATTTGAAATTAATAGCTTTATTGTTTGGCTGGAAAAACACAGTCCCTTACATTCCTGAATTTGTGCTGTTTTGGCCACCTATGGTTAATGCTGACTGTGATGTCTAATTTTTCATCTATATAGTTTTTTGGGAAGCGTGCGGGCTGTGTCTCAACACCTCTACAGCGTTTTCACATTAAAATGGTCACCGATCATGTTACCTAGCAACGCTGCAGAACCTCTCTGTATTAGACAAGAAGGGGTCAAAATAAACACTTTTTATGGGTACTGTTTGCGATTTTCACACTCCCTCTGTGGACTACTTTGCTGACCCCTGCAGAAGGTCATTCTGAAGTGTTTTAGCTTCAGTGGATAAAGCAAACAATACAGACATGCAAAGAAATACAGCCTAAAGAGCCATGCTAGAGATGCATTGGCTTAAAGTTTTAAAGTTTGATTAACTCAAATGTAAGCTGTTAGGACGTCACACCCCTTTTAGTTCAAACACTATATTCCTATATTCTCCTTTTAAATATATATGTTTTTATTTATTTATGACATTGTTTACTCATTTTCATATAATTTCAAAACCTGTGCGGTCACTATCATGGACAAAGCTCTATATATTCAACTGAAGAAAGACAGTCATAGAGGTTTGACACAACATGAGGGTAAGTAAATGATTGCAGAGTTTTCATTTCTGGGTTACCAAGCCCTTTAAACAAACCACCTTTTCAAAACCTGGCACCACAACCACTGTGTCTGTCTTTGCACATACTTTGAGGTGGACTGAACGTTGGGGAGAGCAGCATTATCTCACAGGATAAGAGGACACAGGTTTGTGAGATAGAAGTAGGCCCAGAGACATGTAACAATGACATATGAGAGACTTAAGTATGCATGGCACATTTCAAAGACTGACCTTAAGTACATTCAGGGTCTGTGCTGTGCTCTCACTGCCAGGTCTGTCTAGAAGCTTCAGTGCTTCTCTATGAAGACGACTTAGTAGCCAAGAATAAAGCATGGCAGACTTCTTTCAGACTTTTATAGCAGCTTTTCTCAATTGAACTGTAGTTATTTGACACAAGAAATGACACAAAAATGTTAGCTAATGTACTATTTCTACTACTGCTACTACTACAAAGATATAATATAATAATAATTTTATTATTCCTTTGTATTAATATTTTTGGTAACATTTTATTTTAAGGTGTCCGTGTTACACATGTTACATGTACATTATAATAACAATTAATATTGCATAATTACATGCAAGTAGCCCTAACCATATAGTAAGTACATATTGTTAATTAATATTACTCAGTACTTAAATATAAATGCACTGTAACAGGACCTTAAAATAAAGTGTAACCAATATATTAACAATTTTAATTATTGATTATTATAATAATGATGATTATTATAAGACTCAAAGAAAAGTCATCAGAATTAAAGAAAAATCTTAGCTTGTGGGGTTAGCAATATATTATGCATTTTTTTATTCAATCAGTCTTTACCCCAATGTCAACTGTAAAATCTTAAAAAAACTGCATCCATGTTTACATTTGAAATAAGCTTTAAACTGTTTAAGTTATTAGCTTATAAATGTTTCTCTCTTTGTGAGAACAGGCTTTCATTCCACTCAGACTGTAGACAAATCCTGATCTCTCTATCGGAGAAAGTGTTTCTGGTTGAGCTGGTTTAGCTTGAGGCTTCCTGCAAGGGGTTTTCTCTGACTCCAGCAGGCATGTCATTCAAATTAAATGAAAAAAAAGAGTCTGAGATTAAGTTCATTGTGTGGTTTGTGTTCATGAGAACACTTTATTGAGGTCGACAGAGTGCTGCTTTTAGGTCAAAGGTAAACTGTATCGAAAGAAAAAGGGAGCAGCAGATCAACAAGTGGGAAATTTTGCATTAGTACAGTCAAAGTTGATTTTTACATGCTTTATTGATGTCCTCTCTCAGCTAGTTTCCGTTTCTATCTTGTTCTGCTCTAATACACTCACATTCACACATTGTGACATTTTCACCCTCGTTGTATGACTCAGATAGCGGCTTATGAACTTCAAGGCTTGGTTTGCTACACCCTGACTTAGTTTAACTCTCGACTGCTGGCAGGCTAATTATTTCTCTCTCCTCCCACCTTCACAACTGCAGCACAGCAGCTCGGCTCCACGTGGTACAATTCAGTAGCATTAGGCGTGCTGAATTCAGTGCTTGAAAATGAATGTGGCAGTGTGGAGATTAAGCAGTCAGGGTAAGATGTGCCATGACCTGTTTCTTTAAGGAGAAGTTTAATATGCAGAGACAGCTATAAGTAAGCCAATAAGCCAAGTGTTTGTGGGTTGACTTCCCTGGAGAGTGTGAGCACCGTGACTGTGTAGTGCTGTTTTGTTGAGCAATGTGAGCTTCTGGCTGAAGCAGCAGTGAGACTGTAGTTGTGTTTGGAAATGAAAAGTCTGTTTTTCCATTTTTATTTAGTGTCATTGCATTAGATAAAATTATATCAAACTGAGATGCATGTGAAAATCAATGATGTAAACACTTTCTTAGAACCAGATTCTCTTAGTTCTAAGAACTCAACAGGTCCAAATCTATTGTCTATATTTGAACAGTATATCTATTATTATATGATTTCAAATGCAACTTCTGCTATCGTTTTAAAATAAATGCCTCTTTATATTTACGTAATGCAATGGCAATCATATATTTTTGATTATGATTAGTGTCTTAGAGTGGCTTAATGTAAGTGGGTCATGAAAACACATTTGCTGGTTTGTTTTGATGCAGTCACAGATAGCAATTTTTTGTTGTTAATGTCAAAGGTCATGCATCCACTTAAATTATTTTTGTGCATATTACTTTTGGTAGAATCTATTGGCAGTTGCCAGTATGGACATCAACAGTAACAACAAAGCAAGTAATCAACAACAACAACAACACAATAATTAATAATTATTCTTGATTACAAATAATATAGATCCTTGTGAAGGTCATCGGATGCCCATTTCCACAAATTTTATGATTTCTTTAGGGTCTTAAGGAACATCTATATATACTTCAGGTTAAAATTTCTCAATGGTAGTGTAAAAAACATCCTTTTTACCCTGTCAAAATCAGCTCTGTTTTCAGCACGCCATTCTAGTACATGTTGCTTTAAATGCTAATGAGCTCTCCCTCTCTTCCGTGGGTGACTGAAAAAAATCAGACTGTAAACTTCAGCTGTGAAACGAATGATTCGCGCGAACATAGATGCATTTAGGCAGATCAGGGGCACATTCCCTTCAGAAACAAACATAATCCACTGCGATTTCAGCGGTTCAGATGTCAGGAGTAATTGATGACTGCTATGTTCATTATTACATTCTACAACAGAACACCTCAGTCGCTTAGGTGTCATTCTTGTCTACATCTGCTCCGGCGGTGAAACAATGGCGAACTGATGACAGCTCACTCAGGGCGGGTCTGAGGTAAGACACCAGTCTGGTCTGTGCTAAAACGCCACTGTCAATCAAACTATCGTGGGAGGGGCATCTGACAGGTATCTGAAATCGGTTCGATTTGAGAAAGGGGTAAAGATTTGAGCAGATTAAATAAAAAAACACTGGGTGGATTTTTACCATTATAGGGTGGTTGTGTACACACACTGCAAACACACATTTCAGATCAAACAACTTTGAACTAAAAGTGCATGTAGCATCCTATGCCCCCTTTAAATGCATTTAGGCAGATCGGGGATCGGCGCATTCCATTCGAAAAATGAAAGTAATGTTAATCCTCTGCGTCTTCAGCGGCTCACATCATGTCGGGAGCAGAGTATGTGAGCGGAGTGGAGCGGCAACAATTTCCCCTCCGCGCTCTAAGCATTCAATAATTACTCCGCTCCGAGTTCACCATTTCCCGCTCCCGCTCCACTCCGCGCGCCACTGACCAGAAACACCGCTCCGTGGCTAAATAATTTCACTATGCTTGAAAAATCAAAGTTCTGTTCAGAAATTATATTACACGAAAAATAAATGCATAATACTAGAAGAATAGTTTTAACTTGGTTTATTGGAACACTACTAGCTTGTGTGTTCTGTCCGTGTGCAGCAATGTAGCAGCACATTAGTTTCGAGCGATGATTAACAAACTGTACAACTTACAACATGCTTTAACCTCCCGCACTTGTCCATCACCATTTTAACCTTCATATGTGATCCACATATCTGTCAAGCTAACTAATTATGTTTAATGCCTGAGTTGGCATAATTTGTGCTCGTGACGGAGCAGTGGCGGAGCGTTCTCGGAGCGATTGAAAACCTCAACGCTCTGACTTTCAAAAAATCCGCTCCTAGCTCCAGGAAAAATCACGTCTCTCCACTCCTCGCTCCGCTCACATACTCTGGTCGGAAGTAAATGACGACTGCTATGTTCATCGTTACATCCAGCAACAAAACACCTCAATCACTTAATCTGAGACATTCTGAGACATTCTTGACACAATGGGGACAGCTCTCCTCACTCAGGGCGGGTCTAAGGTAAACCGCCAGTGTCAATCAACTATCGTGGGAGGGGCTGTGCAGAACTAGTCATTCTGACAGGAATCTCAGAACAGCCTGATTTGAGAAAAAAAAATTTAAAACCGCTGGGTGGATTTTTATCATTATAGGGTGGATGTGTACACACATTTCCAACACACATTTATTTGTGTTAAAAGTGAATTTTTTTTATAACAATGATTTTTAATAATAATAATAATAGCTTGATTGATGTTTACTTTGGGGTCATTGTATTTATGTTTGATTATGTGATGTGACTGTTATTTGAGATAGTGGAAGTGCCTTGCCTGATGTTTTGGCCAAATATTTTCTTCCAAGTCTCAGCTTCAATTCTTTCGGCAGACTTTACTCATATCCATCCACTTTAATTGGAGACCTGAATAACGACACACCATCACATACTTTCCAGAAAGAGCAGGATGAGAGGGGAACAGAAGATAACAAAAGGAGCTGAGGAACGATGGCATTGAAACGTTAGAAGCAATAAATAAACAAAGAAGTGGCAATTTGAAGACGAGCAAGAGTAAAGGGAGGAAAAAGATTACTTGTCTGTTGTTTGAGGATTGGCTGTCAGCAATCAACTTCCTGCTGGGCATTTTTATGAGGTGTGCAGTGTGAATTGAGCCTTTGTGTGCGCAGAATCTCTGTGCTGATGAAATTAGGGCTCGGTGAAGGAAAGACGAAAGAAAGAAAGAAGCACAGATGAAGGGAAAACTGACAGAGGGAAATAAAAGTTGCATGTAACTGCTAATTTCTCCCTTCTCTCTAAGAAATCCCAATGGCATTTCCTTTCTGCACTTTGTGGTGCTATACAATGTAGATTTGTGCACGGTTCTCCTCAGACTGGCTCTGTTTAATTATGCAGGCTGAATCTGAAGCAAAAGCCCCTTCAGTAACACTATCAGAAACCCCTCTACACCATCAGGATTATCCACTGAGAAGACCAAGAGGAAGACAAAAGCCTTGTTTGGGTTACATTTGAATTCTTTATTTTATCAAAAGCAAACTATGACTTTAATAAAGATGCAGAAGCAGAACTAGGTCTGATCCTTTATTCTGTTTCCTAACCATAGGCAATGGAAACCTCCTGAAAAAAAAAAAACAAATTTTTCTTGTTTATCTTTGTTTTTTTGAATATGTTTTTTCTTTTTTTTTATAACCTCTTTGTGCTGTATGTCATTGGTACTATTCTAACTTTACTCTTATACTTGCAAGTGCAGCATGAAGTATGGTGGCTCTTTTATGATAAAAGTTGCTTAGGCAGGCTCATTTGTAAGTCGTTTGGGATAAAAGCATCTGCTAAATGACTAAATGTAAATGTAGAAGCAGAACTGACTTTCTATCCAATGGCCTTCTGGTTCATTAGTTCACTGTACACAATATGAAAATCCCTTCAAAATCCTTTGATGAAGTTCCTCTAGAGGCTGTGAGCTGCCTTGAGCTATAGAATTAAAATGTTCTTTGCGGTTTGGCTGTGTCAGCTGTGGTTTGGCTGCACTGTGTTGATTTTGTATTCATTGTTCAACAGTGTTGTACCAACATTTAAAAGTTATCAGGCTTGTGCAAAGTGGGAAAAAGAGCTCTTTGGTGCAGGTCAAAATTCAGTATCAAATTATGACGCTTGCTTTTTTTTCAAATCAACCAGACTTACAAATCATGTGGTCATGAATTTGGTGTCTTGTAGCTTTGTGGACAAACACAGGAGAGTTTGAGGCAGATTAGAGCTACTAAACTACATTAATCCACCTTTAATCTTGAGCCGCCCGCAGCAGGAAACCACTGCGAGCTTCACACACATACACAGTGAAACCTATTTCCCTAAATGCTCATTACAGACACACGTGTGCAATATTTGTCATACTAACAGTCTCGCCCACAACATTCTTCATCATGCTATTGAGCACACTAACAGAAGCGCACACACAGACACATTTAGGCCCGGTTTCACAAATGGGGCTTAGCTTAAGCCAGGACTAGACCTTAGTTAAATTAAGATATTTAAGCAACTTTTACAAAAATGCCTTAGAAGAAAACATTGCAGGTGTGCACCTTGACACAGAACAATGACACTGACGTATTTTAAGATATGTCAGAGCAAGATATTTTCAGTTGAGACAGCTCAAACATGCATTTTAATCTGGCACTAGTTTAAGCCTTTCGTGTAAGATCTGTGGAGGCGAAAACACAAGGGGGGGGTTAAAGTCTAAAATGACAACGCTTCATTATTTATGTACTTATACATTTGTGGAGAGAGAATAGAGAACTAGTTTCCTGTTTTATCATACTGTTGGAGTGATGATGGTGAATCACTTGCTGTCAGTCTGTATTTCACATGATGACACGAAGCTGTAATTTATTTTTGGAAGAGCAGACACGTAGTCGGGTCACATTCACTTCTAGCAGCTGATAGTGAAAAAGATCCCCAAAATTGAACTTGGCAAGTCAGAGTGAACTAACCACTCTCAGTGCAAACTTCACCTTGTTCCACCCTGATGCTTAATCAGAAGCAGAACCAATCATGAATCTTTCAGCTTTTGTGCTAAGTGGCCTTTGAAAGGCCATATAACAAAAGAGTGTTTTCACAAATGTTTTAATGCTCAAAGGCGGTATAATTGTTCTTAGACAGTAATCACAATCACAGGAAACCGTGAATCACACTCAAAGTTGATTGCTGGTTCTCATGCCCATACTACACGAGATGTGCACTGACTATCATGACAGCCAAAAAAGTGTGAAAAAGGCAACCCAGGCATTTCTACAAAAATGCAAAAACATACATACATTCCACTGCACTTTCCAACACTAGAGGCAGTAAAACACCAAAGTTTTCCTGTTTGAAGGTGCAGAGAATTACAAGAATATTTTCACATGGGGTCCCGTGAACAATAATTGATAAACCTCATAAAATACTTCAAGGCATAGCATAGTGCATATTTTTAAAGGGTTAGTTCACCCAAAAATGAAAATTCTGTCATTAATTACTCACCCTCATGTCGTTCCAAACCTGCAAGACCTTTGTTCATCTTCAGAGCACAAATTAAGATATTTTTGATGAAATAGGAATGTCTTATGGGTTTGGAATGACATGAGGGTGAGTTATTAATGAGAGAATTTTCATTTTTGGGTGAACTATCCCTTTAAATATGTATTGAAATTAAATTAAACAGTAAGGAATACATTGTGTTTTACGATCACACACCCTCCCATATGTATAGTAAAATTGCTCGGTAGCTCACCTGGTACAGCAATGCACTTGTGATGTAGAGAGAGTGAAACACAAGTCATGACACTTCACAATAGACCACAAAGCATTGTGTATGGAGGTTAAAACAGCATGGTTGCTTCATGCAGATGTGTTTTTATGTCACATTTGCTTTTGCTCACACTTTTAGTTAGGTTTAGGGTTTGGTGTGGGGGGGTACTTTGATTTTAAGCGCGATAGAGCATTAACCTTTTAGTGCCACTCACCAGACATTTAATTTCCAAACTGACATGATACATATAACAACCAACGTAATAAAATGTTGCCAGTTTCATGTTCATCTGTTTCAGATAAATTGAAAATACTATTTAACACCAATCACTGAACTTTGAATCTACCATGGAACATGCTGCAAGCAATGTAGTGTCATTTCACAAAAATGTACCCACATGCACATTTTTTTAAATGAAACTGGGCTGTTTAATAAAGTTGCAAGTGTATTTAAGGTGTTGCATGTATTTTCATGGAAAAAGGGTAGACTGGTGGTGAAATATAATGATGACAATGCGCAAAGACAGTGTTTTAAGAGAGTAATCAAATATCAGTGTGTCTTGTTAGCTAGTTAGTAACTTAACCTTACCATAGACATTATTTGTTTTAGGCCGCTGCCCTTTAGAATGTCTGTGAATGGCAATTTTCCATATGTTCTTGTAATACACAATATATCCACTTTATTGTGGGTTACTTTGGTAAGAAAGTATCCGCCAAGAATGTAAATGTAATTGGTATAGCATTTCGAAATAAACATGGCAATCCTGCAGGTTCTGTATTCAAATTCATACTGAATATGTCCCTGAATTTTTAAAGAGTTTGAGTCTATCAAAAGGAAAGTCAGATGCTCGGTCAGTAGCTTTGAAAGTTTTTTTTAATTATAAACTTTATTAGCCTTCAGCTCCTTGAACATATCTAAAATTTAAATTTGAATTTTATCAGAAGGAGTTTGCTGTAGACAAACCGCAATCCTCTTGATATGATGCGAGATGAAACGACTTGCTCGAGGGTACCACCGTGACAAAACAGGACAGAGACCTCAGTAACCTTCCTTCTGTTACTCATCAGTCCCACAGATCGGCTGACCTGGAAGTAAACCTGCCAGGACTGCTGTCACCTCATCTGTCCGGTGAAAAGTTCAAGAACGTACACTTAGATTTAATCATACTCAGTGAGATATTATAATAGCATCAATTGATTCAAATGACTGGTGATACAAAAAGTTATATTCTTAGCAGTGTAAGAATGTAATTTTGTGGAGCAAATGATATGCTCAGAGCAGCATGATATCAGCTTGGCGATCAGAGACACCGACCCTTCACTGTATGTGTGTAAACTGATGCCACACCACAGCTAGTTTATGCTAATCCAGGCATGTCAATCACTCTTTAGGGGCCCCTTTACACAAAGCACCCTAGCAGAGAATACATTGGAATAAGGACTGAAAATGAAAGATTGTTCTGTTTGGAGTCTTGTGAAATGTATAAGATTTGAAATGTGGCTCTTAGGAAATAAAATAAATCAGATTAGGTTACTGTACCAGCACATACAGAGGTCGGCTTTTACAGTAAAATGGTAAAAAAAAAAAAAACTTATATATATATATATATATATTATTTTTTTTTTTTTTTTTTTTTTCACCCCCCCCCCCCCCCCCCCCCGCCCACAGTCATGTGTAGTCATTTTTTCCAAAATATATACTATATAGAGATCAAAAATCCATCCAATAAGCACAATGTCTAGGCAGGACCCAAAATGGTGTTTTTAGAGCATTTGTCTAATGAACATTGTTCTTTGCACCATTAAAATCATTGGCACTCTGTATATGATGTTGAACTACGGAAGTTCTAAGCGGCCATGCATTATTTTTTTTCCTTCTTGTTTTCTCGTTATTACGACTTAATTTTCTCGTTATATCGACATAAAGAGAGTTGTTTTCTCGTTATAACGACGTAATTTTCTCGTTATATCGACATAACAAGAGTTGTTTTCACGTTATAACGACTTAATTTTCTCGTTATATGACATAACGAGAGTTGTTTTCTCGTAAAAACTACTTATTTTTCTCGTTATATCGACATAAAAAAAAGAAAGGTTGTTTGTAAGTTTCCAAAACTGCGCCAAACAGGTGGCACATATGACCTGAATTACAATGATGGGGTGTTGTATGGCTATGCTGATATGTCCACTTTTACTGTACGGCGTGTTTGGTCGAGAGAATAGGACTCTACCTCGTGACATCGCGATTAATTTGTTACAGTATTGTGCATTAGGCGTACTGTACATTTAAGTCTTCGCAAATGTTAAATATGCTTGAATCAATATGACTATTTTGTATTAAGTTCTTGCTAGATGCATGAGTTTCACCAATGCGTTCTGTGTCATTAAATAATAACTGCTTATTAAAACCAATGTTGACGTCACTGTATTCTGTTTGCACTTATATCTTTATTTGTGCATCTTTGAAGTACATGGTTGTTAGTTAATAAGCGGGGATGTTGTGTTCATGTAGGACACGCTTCAATGATGCAGCTATTTGTAATGTGCATCTTTTCCTTATTTTTTATCTTTATTGTTAATCATTAAATGTATTTTGATAAGAAATGTGATTTATATGTAACGTGTATAGGCTAATTTAATTCAGTGATATTCTACAGTGTTGTAATCTTTTGTGTTCTCTACATTTCTTTGTGGAAACCACACAAAAACACACACACACACAACACACATAGCTAGCTGACGCAACGATTCAAAACAGAGCCTTGTGGGTAGCGCACTGATGGTGAGTCACAGCATATAATGACTACAAAGAAAGATGACAAATATATATATAATTTTCTTTCAATACAAGGAAAAAATGAAAAGGCGGAGTTGATCCAAGCAGCTCTAAAAGATTTTAGAATAGTTCTGCATCCTGAAGGCGCTCCGCCTGTGTTTGCGGTGTTGCTTTGACCATTTAAACATGCTAATTACACAAACACATGTTTAGCGTACTGTCTCTGGAAATATCAACCGTGATTGATCAGCCTTTATTTTTGTATTGTAGACGTTATTACTAGGCGAAGCAAAATTTGAAAACAACTCTCGTTATGTCGAGTGGAGTTAGTCTCTTATATAGAGAGAAAACAAATAAGTCGTTTTATAACAAGAAAAACAGCGATTTTTCGTTATGTCGAATAACGAGGAAAATCAGTCGTTTTATAGCGAGAAAACAAGAAGGGAAAAAAATATATTGCATGGCCGCTTAGAACTTCCGTAGTTGACTCCCAATGACATACGCCTTGTAGATTCTTGTACGTTAAAGCAGATCATGTGAATTGCATGAACAGCATACATTTGTGCCATATTTTGTCAACATTATGTTCTTATAGGATTTCATATAAAAGCCAACCTCATTAGCGACATACCGAGAATATTAAAGGCAATTTACTACAAGATAATGTTAATTAGAATGGCAGACTGCAGGTCATGAAGAGGATTATGTGGATTGTCTCACTGTATACCTGGTTTAAGATATAAAATGTACCATTGTATATTATGATTTCATAAGTACAATAAGCTTACTGGAGGACATATGTATCACATATTTATCTACTGTAATGAGACATCTAGGAATTTGTTGGATCTCTTTAAGTCAGCCTTAACCACTGACCTGCTGTGAGAGCCTTTGTAATGATTTCACTGCTGTTTCACATTGCCGTTTAATTCAGCTTAACTGAATGTCATCACTAGGACTTTTGCTTTTTCTACTCTTAATTGCTTGAGACTAATTTAAGCTGCTTAAGCCTGATAAATGGCTGTTGCAGTGCTAACAGAGATTTTTTTAATGGATGAAAACTCCAAACTTCAAATTCAATAAAAAATTTTTGAAATGCTTGATTTTGGGTTTTCATTTGTGACTAACCATGAAATTTGGAGAAATTCTCTAACAGTTAACACCAACAAAAAGGCTGAGGAGAAATATTGAAGATTTTATGAGAGACCTTTATGAGCACCCGAGAATAAGTGAGGTTTTTAAAAACAGAATATAATTTACAAGGTCCAAAAATGTCTATATGTTTTTTTCCATAATTGCCAATAGCAGATGAAGTGAAGAAACTGAAATATGTCAGCTATGAATATTTCAAACCGGATATGAGCTGTTATTTATTTTTTATTTTTTTTCACTCAGTATCATAAGTCTTTGTTAAATGCTACCCTTTATAAAAACATTTATCTACTTGAATGTGTTTTTTCCCCATTTGGTCTTATTTAATTCATCTTACTTATGTCAAGTAAAAAACAGCAAGGTTCCTTGCAATTTAAAACCATATTTATGTTGCAATTATTCATAGCGTTAGCAGCCAAATGGCAAGTAACTGTTTATTTATTTACCAATTTATTTATATATTCTGTAACAAGATATACGGTTGTCAGTTTATTTGCCAGGCATTTGGTGAGTGTTAATTTGGGACCCTGAGCACAATTGTTGGAAAAAGGCACATTAACTGTAATCAAAGTTTATTGTCACCATCAAAGTTAATGTTATTATGTAAAGTAAAAAGGCATCAAGACTCATAGTTAACAGTTTAGTCATAATTACATTATTCTTCCCACCACAATATCAATAATAATAAACAATGACTTCTTTTTTGTTGTATTGATACACTCAAACAAAACCCAATATTTGAGTTTGCACCATAAGAGCAGTTAAAGTCTGTAGTCCTGTGGATTTTGCTGAAATCTTATTAGATCCAAATGAATTCCAAGTTATGAAATGTAGATAATTTTGTGTACTCTTTGATGACACAAAACCTCCATCATCCGTCCAGCAGATAAACGTCCCTTACCTTCATCAGTGCTGCCGCTCTGCCTCTTTCCCCTTGATCTGCTCCCTCCATCAAACAGCTCGCCTGAGGGAGAAACCTTTTCCTCTCCGAGATCCTCTGATTTATCTGGCTATTTGATGTTCTTATTTCTGCTTTGCAAAACATATTAGATGCTTCTGGACGAGCCAATTTATCTCATGATTTGGACATTTCCATGGCTTATGACACTACCATAGCCATTAAAAATAAATTTTTTGTGTTTGGCAAAAGCTCCGTCTATCACCTGCCGTCTCAGTGACAGCTAGAGGAACTTGGGGACATAATCTGAGCTTTCTGACATCTCCAAAGCTGTGGTTCAGAGAGCAGGAACCCTGAATCATGAATGAGATGTTTGCTGGTTCACAATTCACTCAGGGCGAACGCTGTCCTCCCTAAAACCCCTGTGGGCGCCTGGCTGCTGTGAGGCTGTCGCTTCTGTTGCTAAGGTAGTCCCATCATCCTTGAGACTCTTTTCTACTCTGAAGAAAGTATTTTTGTCTTGTTTTTCACTTTAAAAATATCGAAATATTCTAAAACACAGTAAATACTTTTTTATTTTACAATATTTTGCTTTTATTTTTGTTATAATTTACTTTAAAATTTTAACTAGGTTAATATAATATTAAACAATAATTAAAAGTAAATTAAATTTGTATTATTTGGTTTTCTATAAAGTTATATATAATATAATATATATATATTCTGTATAATATTACATATCAGTATATATATATGTATATATATATATATACGATTATATATCATATACTACATTTTCCACAGTACAAAATGTAATTTATATGTATTTTTAATAATAAAATACTGATTTAAGAAAAGGTGGTGCATATTTGAAGTCGACATATAAAGCTTGCTTCCTTACCCGTCCTGTAGACACAGTCTGAGAAGTCAATTATAATTTTCCCTTTAATTATTGCTCAAAAGAATAGTTTAATCAGATTATTGCTCTGTGGCTTTCATAAACTTGCAAAATTAACATCCAGTTGCCATGGGTCATGTTAATTTCAAATTGAATGAATTGTTAGCATTTTCCCTGCAAGACTTCTTCACTAATTGGTAAATTTAATAATTATTGAATTTTCATAATGGCACGCTGGAGGAATCGCGACTTGGGGTCAGAGCTACAGCCCCGCACCCGGTAAAGAGATTTTATGATTACATAATTTAAAGACTTCTAATTGTATTCGTGGCTTTAATGTAGCCGCACTTAAGATTTGATTAGGTATTATTCAGTTAAAACTTAGATTCACTAAAAACATGTTCGAAAAGGTTTCATTCTCTTTGTGGCTGAAAAGATGAAAGATACGGGCCATTCCATAATATACGCCCTTAGATACAACACAATTCCCGTGGGTTGGACATGGTTAACCTTTCCTGTGAAGACTACTTAAGTTGGATGGCGATTATGGCCGGATGACTATTACGTGCTGAACCTCAATAAGTTGACCAGATTTTAATTTGTTTGTAAAAAAGTACCAGTTACAGGAGAAATGTCTACGGTTTTTGTAGATTATTTTTTTACATCACGTTCTTGAAAGCGAACAGCAGATTTTTTTAAAAGGCAGGTTAAAGTAAGCAAAGAGACCAACTCCAATGTCACCTGCAGAAAGACTATAAAGAGACTGCATTTTTTTCAAAAACATTTCTCTGTCGTGACTTCTCTGGACTCCCTTCTGGGAGTGTGTGTGTGTTTGGAAAGAGAGGGAAAAGAGGAATGACGCGTCTAAAGTGAGAGCGTGAGCTGTGTGTGGTGGCATTACTGTGGAATGCTTGCAACATGATGTTTTAAAATGATGATCATAGGTTTTGTTCACCCTCGGCAAGTACCTGCACAGAGCCCTACCATCAGTCTTTGCATTTTGGGATAACATCTGTTCTGTTGGTTAGGAAGTAGTAATAAATTACATCACATCACGTATCACCTCACACATCGCACAGGGACCGCAGAGTCGGACTATGCGTCCATGCAAGATGGGTCTGGTGATAGCGCTGGTCTGATGATTTGCATGCACGCAACTGTGGTGTTTACGGGTGTGAATCTCATGAATCAGGAAGAATATGTCTGGGTACCTTTCACCCTAAAATAGAACAAGAAAGAAATGTTTTTGCTTTCATTTAAAGTGTAAAATAAATCCACTCTTAAAAATTAAGGTGCTTCACAAGCCATAGGATAACCTTTTTGTCTAAATGGTTCCATAAAGAACCTTTAACTCCTGAAGAACCTTTCTGTTTCACAAAAAACGTTCTTTGTGGCGAAAGAAGGTTCTTCATATTATAAAAGGGAAGAAAGGATAGATGGTTTTAAAACCTTTGATGAATGAGTTGTTTAGTTCTTTGTGGAACCAAAAATTGTTCTTCTATTGCATTGCTGTGAAGAACCTTTTAAGCACCCTTATTTTTAAGAGTGTAATAAATGCATTTTATTTGTTATTTTTAAAAGAAATGATTAAGAAAAAGTTCACTCAAATTATAGATCACTCTCCGGCATCTAATATGTAGAATTGTTGTGATGCCTACGTGTGGACTAAGTGTTGGAGGGCACCTTTTTCTGCTGAAAACAGATGGGTGCCCTGCCGTCCTCACCACCCTCGATGGTTGGGACGGCACCCAAGGGTAATGGACAGCCCCCCCCAGTCAGACTCGGCGCGCTATTGGCTATGCAGCTTGCCTGCCACGTGCCGCTGCCTGGAGAGGTAGTCCATGCCTTCCGCCCAGGGCCTGTAAGTTCTCGTCCACTCTGACAGCTAAGGCTTACAGCGCTGCTGGACAGACCGCTTCCGCCCTGCACACCATGGCCATCCTGCAAGTCCACCAGGCCAAAGCGTAGAAGCAGCTGGACGAGGGAGGTGCTGACCAAGGTGTGCTGCAGGTACAAACGGCGAACAGGCGAGAGACCCTCAGAGCGGTTAGGGTGACGAAAGTCACGGCGTAGAGGGCCTGGGGCAGAACAAACTGTCACATGGTGGTCCAGGAGCGCCACCTAGGCTGACCTTGCGGATATGAGGGAGGGCGGCATAGATCGCTTCTGGGGACCTCAACACGAATCTCCCACGGCACCCGGCTATTATGGCGAAGACGGTTCTCATGAACGGCCGAAGCAGACAGAGGCGTTACGAATAACTCCAGCCGCGCGGTCTGCTCCTGAGCCAACACACACCGCGGCTGCAGCCCCGCAGGCGCCCTCCTGCGCCCTCCACTCCGCACTACCGGCGCGAACCGCCAGGCCAACGCAGCCTTACAACGGCCCCACTGTGGGTACGTCGGTGGTTTCCCTAGTTCTGCTTGTTCGGTCGCTGGGGGCCTGGTTAGCGTTCCCCAGGCCGTCTCGCTGGCTCATGGGAACCATCAGACTCGGCTACGCGATTCATTCAATAGGGCTATCGTGTGCCTGTGCCTTCACAAGGGCGTGGAGAGAATAGCCTCTTCCATTGGGGAGGGCGGGTTTCGACATTCTCAACATATCGTTCGTTACGAATGGTATCATTGGATGCCTCATACTAGCCAGTCCCAGTAGTACGCAAGATTTGTCGAACAAGGGAGGCTACGGTGCTCAGTCACCTCAAGCCGGGTGGGGTTCGGGTCAACTTGGGATACAAGAGCAAACTCTCCCCCGGTGCAGGGATCTATTTTCGCGGCATGGAGCTGGCTCAGGTCAACCGCTCAGCACGATCTCTCAGTAGGGCCGCTGCTACAGTCGAGCTGGAATGCTGGGGTCCTTCCAGCGCAGACGGCGGTGCCACTGAAACAGTGTCAGGTCTCCTGGAGAGATGGCATCCAAAGCCGCTGTCACGACCGGCGTCGGTTGCTTTCATATGAGAACCGCCAGAGTGTGGCTTCCCGGACCGGGTCCCGAGATGGGCAACATGGGACACGGGAATGTAGCCGGAGTTCAGTCACCCCAATTCTGCAGTCAGACCTTCAGCAGTAGTCAGATCAGCCTTTCTTCGGCACGGGGATCGTCCCTAGGGCAAGAAGAGGGAATCGAGCACCCTTGGCACCACCGGCGGTCCAGACTTGTGGAATCTCTACTTGTGGTCCCTGGACGGGACGCGGATGTTCTAGGTGGGCTACCTCCAGCGGTTGTAAACACCATCGCTTCAGCTAGAGCTCCGTCTACCAGACACGCTTACAGGCTTAAGGTGAACTTGTTCGTCGTTTGGTGCTCTTCCCGCCTGGAAGACCCTCGTAGATGCCCGATCGGAGTCGTGCTGTCTTTCCTGCAGGATGGGTTGGAGCGAAGGCTGTCTCCCTCCACCCTCAAAGTGTATGTTGCCGCCATTGCCGAACATCATGAGGCAGTAGACGGTAAGTCTCTGAGGAAGCACAACTTGGTCATCAGGTTTCTCAGAGGTGTTTGCCAAAGGATTGGTGGGCCTATGAATCCCTCCAGACGCCCTCACTGGCTACTCTTGGGATCTCCCCTCGGTTCTGGCGGCCTTGAAGGGGGAGCCCTTCGAGCCTTTGCAGTCAGTAGAGCTTAAAGTTCTGTCGTTAAAGACAGTGCTCCTCACCACATTGGCCTCGATCAAGAGGGTAGGGGACCTGCAGGCATTTTCGGGTCGACGATTCGTGCCTAAAATTCGGAACGGTTAACTCTCACGTTGTCCTGAGACCCCAACCTGGATATGTGCCCAAAGTTCCCACAACGCCTTTTAGGGATCAGGTGGTGAAAATTGAAGCGCCGCCCGGGGAGGAACGAGGAGGGAAGACCCAGCCATAGCTCTGCTCTGTCCCGTTCGCGCTCTGCGCATTTACGGGGACCGTACGCGGAGCTTCAGGACCTCAGACCAGGTCTTTGTCTGCTTTGGAGGTCAGCAGTAGGGAAAGGCTGTCTCCAAACAAAGATTTGCCCACTGGTTAGTGGAGGATATAGTCTTGGCATACCAGGCCCAATTTTTACCGTGCCCCCTCGGAGTGAGAGCACATTTTACGAGAGGAGTGGCATCTTCTTGGGCAGTGGCGCGGGGCGCCTCGATAGCAGACAGCTGTAGATAGAGTGGTAGGGCTTTCCTGGTGCGGAGCCTAAACGTTTGTCAAGTTCTATAATCTCTGTGTAGACGCCCGTGTTTCCATCTCATGGACTATACGCTTCTAGAACGCAAGTACACTGGACCCGCTCAGTTGTTGGTGAGTTCACGAATCACGCTGTCTGCGCCAATTCCCTCTAAGGACCACGATACGTGGCGCTTTTCGGTTCAGGTCAGTTCCCCATGGTGAACCATGTTGAAGTTCCTCCCGCACCATCTGCACGGCAGGTCTCTGGGCGATGAGTGCCAGAACAGGACAATTCAGCACTAGCGAGGTAAATGCCCAAGGGTAAAGCCTTGTGCTGGGCTAGGTGTCGTGTGTGGTGAATTTCCCTTCGGGCGATCTCACATGTGTACTCTTCCATGGTACGGCTCCCCTCAAGGTAAGCCCGTGTTTTTCCCTGGCAGTCGTTCACTGCCATCTTTGCTGCGTAGTTATCTCACCCCAGGCGGTTTGAGTCTACCGCAGGGACTTCTATATTTAGCACTGCCCTGGGCCAGTCCATATGTGTATTCCACATGATACCTCCTATGATGTGGCTTCCGTAGCGTTCCCAACGGGGTACGCTTTCCCAGTGTTATCCAAAGTACCACTGCATAGAACAGCAGTGGCGGACACCTCTACCTAGCCGCTGTCCTATCTTCCGCCCAAGCTGGTGTGGGGGGACTTGCCGGCTTCCGCAGGGCACTGGAGGGGGTCAGCAATAGTGGAGTTTTCCATACGGATCCCAATTCGTCAGACACGAAGACCTTAACGTCGAAAGTGACTGACTGAAAGGGAACGTCTAGGTTACTTGTGTAACTCTCGTTCCCTGAAGGAGGGAACGAAGATGTTACATTCCATCGCCACAGTTGCTTTACCACCGTTGTATGGCCGGGGCGCGTAATCTCGGCTCCTCTGCGAAAAACTGATGTGCATTTGCACAAGCTCTCCTTTTATACCCGCGCTGCGGGGCGGGGTGCGCGTGGCGAAACACGCACGCCAACTGTCATTGGCTTGTTTAGTTAACACCCTGAAGGTGATTGGGCTCTCGGGCGAGAACCCAATTCGTCAGTCACTGAGAGGTTAACACACAAGTAACTCGAGCATATTTACTCATCGAATGTATACTTAGGCTCTGCTCCGAAACAAATTCAAAAACTAGTCATTCGCGTTTCTAATTGTAGATATGTCGTGAGAAAAGGCAATGGCATGTCTCCCAAAGTCAAATTTTACTTGCATTTGGTACTTGATGAATGTTAATTTGGGACACTGGTAGAATTAATTTTGCTGGTGTTATTACAGACATTAAAAATCATTGTATTACAGGTGTGAGAATCACCAACTGGGAAGGACATGTGCTTAACTGTTGTAAAAAAAATCTAATATTTTAATTTTCCTTATGGAAAAATATGATGTCTCATTTTTCTTCTTGTGATTTTATGGTGAATTGTGACTTGGGCATGCTTCAGTTTGTCCAGGTTTGAATTTTTCTTTTCTTCCCAATGGCTTGAAATATCGATTCATCTCAACAGCCTAACACATCCATACATCTGTTCACACTCTTAGCACTCTAAAGCCTGTATGGATATTTTAAATAATGGCTTGTACAAATGGGTCAAATATAAAGTAGATTTTATTCAATACCATTTGTTTCAGAGTCTGATACTACCATGAATGATGTTTGAAGTGCTATCTGGTTTATGTTCCAGCATCCCCTCATTTGTGTTCATCTAGCTCCATCTGCCTGGACCGCACACACTGATGGATGTGACAACACATAATGTGCATTTTTGACAGAGACGCTCTTAAAAACAACACTTTTCTTCACTCGCCCTTTGGTTCCTTCTCTCTCTCTTATTCCCCCATCCCTTTTTTGCTGAAGACTGAGTGCTAGAAGTCAGGGCTCTAACCTTGAGATGAATAAGGACCTATGAGTTTGCAGACACGTAGCATTTCTATCGTATTGGGACCCAGGAAAAACAACTTCCCAAGAATTCAATTGTTGAAAATAAGCTACTACTGCAACTTTAGTCTCTGAAAAAGGAAGAAGTAAATGTGGAGAACCACGTTGGAAAGTGACAAGTGAGAGAAAAAGAGAGGCTGAGGCAGCTGACACCATCACATGAAGTCTGGGGGCAATCCAAAGAATCCACAGGGTTGCAGATTACGATTGCCACAATACAGCAATGTGAACAAAATATTGATAATTGTATGTTTTAGACTCCTTTAGTATGTGCAGTTTGTCTGAATTCACCATCCAGGAGATCATGATAACATTTTGTTCATAATGTTTCCAGGGAAGGTGGATGGAAACTCATCTATTGTCTGTCTGTCTTCCTGTCTGTCTTATATATCAACCATACATCCACATCCATCCAATAAACAAGGTATTGCTAATGTGACTTTTCTAGAAGGTTTGTTTCGCTTTGAATTCCAAATGCTTTTGACACGTGTGGTTTAGTCTCAAACGAGAAATAAACTTTAATGTCTGCATAGGGAATCGGCCTCAAAGTGGGGTCTTGAGGAAGAAAGATATTGTGAAAGACAGACTAAAATAACACAAAGTTCACTTTTAAAGTTCAACTGTATGTAGAGTTCTTTCTGTGAGTGTTATATCTTTGGAAAATAGTTGCGGTTGTTGAATTAAGCACGACTTTCTCCAGGGCAGAGATCTGACGGCCTTAATATATATGTTGCCGAAAAGTGTGTATTTATGATTCGTTTTTATCAATGGCCTTTCAGCTGAACCATTGGTTCATTGCCTGACCTGACCTTTAAGTTTGGTTGAAAATGACCATGTTGTTGCAAAAATTGAATGGAATGGAAAATTCTCATACTTCAGTCAGACATTTACAGATCCCAAGAAAAAAATAAAACGTTCCCTCTGCGCTCTGTTTTGGAACTTATTAAACCTTGGTTCTGTGAATTATGGAGTTCTGTGAGTTTTAAGGTTTTGTAAAAAGTCACAGGTGATACCTGGTGATCTCAAAAACACTGAAGTGAATGTCAGGCATGTTGCTTTGAATCAGTATTGATTGGTTATAACCAAGGAGAAAAGCTATCCGTTAGCATCCCATTCATGTCAGTGGCAGTTGCCTGGTTACTGTCTCTCAAAATAAATCTATATGTAATTTATTATATTGTATACTATCTTATTCATTCATTACTTTCCAAAAAAGTTCAGAATGCTTATGGAAAAATAAATAAATCAATGAATTATTACTTGCAAAAAATGTAATTTGTCAGAACACACTGCTTCTGTCAATGGGGAAACATGGTTTTTAGGTCCAGATGGTGTAGTTAGGAAATCTACTAGGTGCTAACTATAACATGCTAATCGGGTTTTAATTGTCCAGTCTTTGTGATTATTGGAGTGCTGAGAATAATCTCATTCTGTCTCGTTGCGTCAGACAGAACAAAATGGAGTCTCTACAGATGAGTCATATGAGCACTCATACTTTGAGACCCAATCACAGCAGACACATTAAATGGGAATCTGCTGTCCTCTGTAGAACAAAGAAACTTAAAGCTTTTAGTGCATGCTGAACGGATCTGTTGAACGTTGACAAATGAAATGACCAGAGATTGGTTGAAGTGCTTGTCACGCTCTTTATAATAAATCATTGTGCTAGTACTGCTTTTGGTAAATGTTTGATGGTTGCTCTAGGCAGTAATACATTTTACCCGAAAAGTTCAAGAGTGACACGACTGTGATTTACAACAGCATTCTGTGACAATTCGACTGGTGTTTTTCTCTGTAATAGCATTCAAAATTAGCTTTCTATTCCTTGTTAATGCAACCAGAGTTTTCCTCTGCCATTTATTTAAATCACTACTCTTGACTTTTTGACTTGTTATCAGGGCAGCTACTGGCCAAATCTGTATTTTAACAGTGTTATTCAATGAAACCATATGATTACTATTAATTAACCAATCATTATTGCCTCATTGTTTTTATATAATACATTTTAAGTCATGAAAACTAGAATATTAAGTCAGATGCGTTGTTGTTAGTGGTGAAATTATTACCGACATTAAAACACGTTACTAACGTCAACAGTCAAAAAAGTTTCACAAGATTATGAAAGTTTCTAGTACGGAAGTAAGTGAGGACGGGCTTCATCTTGGCTTTTTATTTTTATTTTTCTCTGCGGGGACTGCGCTGGCTTTCCCTGATATAGCTAGTTGGTCAATTAATTATGATGATCATTTGTATTTCCGCAAACAGGAGGTGAGAGCGAGCGCTGAGCGGCGGGCACAGAGCGGGAATGGCGCGTCACGGTGTGTTATAATAGCCAACTTCGTTTAAGTATTTTTTTCTTTTTTTTTTTTTTATTTTATTTTTTTTTATTTTTTATTTTATTTTAATTTTTTTAATAAAATATATAAACATATATATACAGTTATATAATTATATATCGAATCTATAGAACGCCAAATCAGACATTTCTTGGGATGAGGACCATACCTTCAATCACCCTGCAAGGACAGGACTGCTTGTGGTTCAACAAACCCCATTCATTTTATCAAATTTTCACCATCCAGTTAGGCTCATCAACCATAATTCCTTCAAAAACAGCTAGAAACCTTGTAGTTGTGATTGATGATAAGCTGAATTCATCAGACCACATTGCTAAAACTGCTTGGTCCTGCAGATTTGCTTTATACAAAATTAGGAAGATCAGGCCCTTTCTTTAAGAACATGCAACACAACTCCTTGTTCAAACTCATGTTCTATCCGGGCTGGACTATTGCAATGCTCTCTTGCAGGTCTTCAAGCACTTATATCAAACCTCTACAATTAATCAAAAATGCCGTTGCAAGATTAATCTTTAATGAGCCGAACAGAACACGTCACACCTCTGTTCATCAATTTGCACTGGCTACAGTAGCTGCTCGCATAAAATTCAAGACATTAATGTTAGCCTACAAAACCACCACTTGCTCTGCACACCTTTACCTAAATTCATCACTTCAGAGTTATGTGCCTCTAGAACCTTGCGTTCTGCAAGTGATCGGTGTATTATTGTGCCATCTCAAAGGGGCACAAAATCACTTTTTTACTGACTTTTTCATTAACTGTTCCCTGGAACGAAAGGTGGAATGACCTGCCCAACTCAATCAAAGCAGCTGAGTCCTTAATATTTTCAAGAAAAGGCTGAAAACACATCTCTTTCATCTTTATTTGACCCTCTAACTCTCAGCACTTTCTATTCTATTTTTATTCTACTTTATCTATATTTATCTTTTTTATTTTTTATTTTAAAAAACAAACACTAGCTTTCTATTTATTCTATTCTATCTACTTGTTTTTTTTGTGTGTGTGTGTATATGTGTGTGTATAATATGAAATATAAAATAATATATATATATATATATAATATCTTTATAAATATAATATAATAAATATATCTGTTGGATTTATACCGAGACTTGTCAGTTGTTGCATAAGGTCTATATTGGTAGAGTTGCTCTGTTGTTAGTGTTGAGCTGCTTATGGGTCTAAATTTGTAAGGTGCCTTTGGCTTACAAATCATCTGCAAATGACTTCAAATGTAATGTAAAATGTTGTATGTTTATATTTTTATTTATGTATATGTATGTTCATTTTAATATTAATATAGAACAAAAGTTTTTTTTTTTTTTTTTTAGCAACTGGGATGGTGCCCCCCTGGGAGTCAGTGCCCTACGCAAACAGCATACCCTGCGTATAGGGAGCGGCGGTACTGTTGTTCTTCTACAAAGCCTAAGCACCTGGTAGTCATCCAGCACCCGAAGTCAAACCATCAACAAATGGTTCCAGTGAGGTCAGTGTGACGCCTCCTATTCACCTACCTTGCATTTCCCGTGAGTTTCGCGCGTGTATTATCTCCCGCGAGGCGGGGCCGCATGAGAAGCCTTTGAACTTTGCCCGACCAGAGGAGGTACCCACCTGCGGCGTCACGCCGGAAGGGGCCAAGAAAAAAGCTAAGTAGTTCCGCCCCCATTGGGGCCGTTGCTCGCGACCGTGGCCTTGCAGTGTTATCACACGCAATACCTGCCGACTTAAAAGCTGGCACTTTTCCCATGTGCTGAGGTTTTCTGGCCCAAGGTTATGTTACTCAAGACCTGAAGTGTCACGTCATAGAGGCGGGATTGGGCTCGTTACTTTGGCCTTTGTGAGAGGTCATTTATTGATATATAGGACAGGTTGCACTAGCCATCATATAATCTCTGCATTACAAACTCCACGGGGTCGTCTTGGCTGCCAGATCTTCCTGCGCTTTTTGTCGTTATTTGCTAATGTTTCACCACTGTCCTCACCGCTGCTGGACCCTTTTGTCTCTTGAGATCTCATGCGCTTGTCAGGCTGTGTGCGCGACTGCTGATGCGTCGGTACCATTCCAGTGCGATACAATTTCGTAAGGGAAACAGTGTGGCAAACAGAGCACCAAGCCACACTGAAGAGACGAGCATCAGTGATGGTAGTTCGATGGAGCCCCGCTCATTTCTCTCGCTTATGTTCTCTTATCCATTCCACTACTGTCCATGAATGTCTGGGGGATTATGATTTTTTAATTTTTTAACGATAGTGCACTTAAACTTAAAATTTAATGCAATAAGATCAGATTGACGGGCCGAGTAAGTTTTAAATGTAAACACAAAAGTTGACATAGCGTTCTTTTACAACTTTGCTATTCATCAAAAGATGGACAACCTTTTCCATAAAAAAAGTAAACCTATTTTAAAAAGTGTTGGACATTTTTTTTTTGTTTACCTTCAAGGAGTTGTCATAATGATTCATTATTCCGAATTCATATTTTGTCTGTTGTGTTTGGTAAAGAGTGCGCTTTTTAATTTCATGTCTTCTTACTACTGGAACCATGGCAATGCAATTACATATATATATTCCCGAAAAGAGCCCGGTGAGTCCAGTTTTCTTTATCAAGGTTTTCAAGAACTAATATTTGATAAGTTAACTATACTCCTTATTTATGGTTTTTAGTCACCCCATTCAAACCACCCTGTTAGTCTTTGTAATGAGTGAGTTTAAACTATCAAAAGCAGATAAATATGTTACCTTAAAAGTTGTTGTCTAAGTATCTTGTATGTGACTTTGGGACAGAAAAATTTATCATTTTTTTTCATCAGTGGTTTTTATTCATTAGTGTTATAGTACTGTTAATAATAGGTTACAATTTACCGGATAAGCAATGACTAAGAACAGTAATGTGTTCAGTATCGTGCGTCTCTGCATGTTGTAAGTCATCGATAAAAGACAGTGACAAATCTGTCAGAATTTGGGACCTGCTTGCCCCCGCAGTTCCTTCCTGTGTTGCATTTTTTGGTCATGTTCCTGTCCTCGTTTAG
>JADLZN010011743.1:0-23995 GCA_018155175.1 Sinocyclocheilus anophthalmus | reverse complement strand
CTTAGCAGAGGTTGTTACACTACATTTTCCCCTTATTCAACAAAAGATTTTAGATATGCAACACAAGGCATTTTGGGTATCATAAAAGGTTCAAGTATGTTACTGCACCACTGCAAAGATCACCTGCCCTGGTCCAAATACAATAGATTTAGTACAAAAGTGATGCAAGTTATCGACGACTTTACTGAAGAGTAAACACACTCATTTTGCTGCTTACCTTGTGGCTTCAGGAGGTGTTTCAGGTCGTAGGATGACGTTTGTGTTTACTCAATTTCCTGAAGTCCAGAGATGTCTCCAGGCTAACTCAAGCACAGGTCCTTGCAATTTGCCTGGCCCCAGACTTTGAGACAAGCTGTCTGGGCACGTCAAGCTTGGTAAACCCCTGTCAATGTAAAATGAAACCTTCCCTCAGGGCTGTGAGGGAAATATGCTGCCAAATGAATATATATATATTTTTTACAAGGCCCACGTTAATAACAATATGAGCCCCTGAATATTATATCTGTAAAAGCTTTATATTTAGACAATCAAAATGCAATGGTCAAAAATCACTGTTCCGTCTGAAAAAAGCAGTGACTTGGATTTTGAGATTTAACAATCTATTCTTGTCTCTTAGTCAGAAGAGGAAACAACTGAGCTTCGCTCTTGATGATTCTGGTTTGACTGTACAACAAGATGGTTCTTTAGAAAGGGAAAGGGAGACTTTCAAAGATCAACTTGAACAACCTTACCTCTCAACAGGAGAACTTAAAACAGCTGAACTGGAGATTATTCGATTCTTTCAAGAAAAGATGTTTCCTGATGAGCTTGCTAGCCTAAAAAGAGGTGAAAGTGTAAAGAAGAGTAGCCATATCTATGGACTTTGTCCCATTCTTGTAGATGTTTTGAGGGTTGAAGGACGATTAAGGGGGCATCTATGGCCTGAAGATCCAAGACATCAGCTGGTAAAGGAAGTACAGCCTCTGCTGGGCCTTTTTCACAATAGAGTTATCGTTTTCTATGTTTATTTACACTTTGATTTGAATGAAAACAGCGTATCCGTGTGGTGTGGGTGACACAGCAGGAGATTTGGAGGAGAAAAATTGTTGAAGAAAGTCATTATTTTTGCTTTCTTTGTGCACAAAAAGTATTCTCGTAGCTTCATGACATTATGGTTGAACCACTGATGGCTGATGGACTATTCTGATGATGTCTTTCAAACTTTTCTGGGCCTTGACAGTGTTATTTACTTGGCAGTCAATGGGACAGTCACAAGCCTCCCGGTTTTCATCCAAAAATATCTTAAATTGTGTTCCGAATACGAACTAAGCTTTTAAGGGTTTGGAAAGACATGGGGGTAAGTGATTAATGACAAAATGTTCATTTTGGAGTGGAGTAACCCTTTAATACAATTTTGGTACCAGACATGACTTGATGTTAATGACTTTTGTTTTGGGTATCGACTACCCTGCTGACTATTTGTTCGGACACTAGACAAAATAGATATTTTCTGACAGGATCTGGCATCCGGGACTGGATCTTAACTATCTGGCGTGGAGACTCAATCTAACACACATGTTGAAAAAAAAGTACCCAGTTCATAGAAAGTGTCCCTTATTATTTGATGCTTCAGCAAAATTATTCAACAGCTCTAAAGACTTTTCGAATTACAACAAACACAATATAAAACTATCTGAAACTTTATAACTGTCAGCATTATTAATGAAGAATCAAGAATAAAGACCAACTTGTTAGTTCTTCAGTATCTTCAGTGTGTGTGATTCTGCAGGGCTCTGGATCTCTCATATTCTCTCTGTCCTCTTTAATAAACTCAGTCTTTGCAGATTTCAGTTCTTCCTGATGATTAGATGTCATCTGCATCTGTAAATGAGGGAGATATTCCAGATGCACTGTTCTGTGTGGAAAAGCAGACTTGCCAAAATCAAACCAATAAATCAATAGATGGAATTAAGAGTGGTCTCTTGTAAATCATGACAATACTATTTTTATTCAGTAGCGAACCGTGACTCTTGAACCTAGGCCCTCTCCCCCTACCCTCGTCGGGGGAAAACAGACTACCAGCCTAGCTTACAGAGTCTAATTCTAGTCATCTTTGACAATTCCACCTTTGAAATAAGTTGCTATTCCAGCCTTAATGCGGTCACATACCGGCCGAGAAGCGCAGTGCTGCTCTCCACCACGTCTTTAAAATTCACACACATTGTTTTCTATGAGTGCACGCACACCGGTGACGGTCCGCGGATCCCAGCTGCTACTCTGGGCGCTGTTCAAAATCCTGCCGCACCACAGAGCGCCCACTCACATAGTTTCCATTCAAATGCATTGTAAATTTGTCCCAAAATTAGGTTAAATGGTTAGTTCACCAAAAAATGAAAATTAGCCTGTGTTATACTCACCCTCAACGCATTCCTAGGTGTAATATGAACCTCTATTGCTTTCACGACGAATCCCTGTCGGAGTTTTATTAAAAATGTCTTTCTCTTTCATCGCGCTATCATTGATCAGCGGGTGTTGCATGCATCAGTCCAAAAGAAGTTAAATAAAAATCGCCAATCCATTAAAAAAAAGTGTCTCACATTTCGATATAAGCCACGAGGCGGGATGGTTGCTAAAGTAAGGAAACTTTGCTTTTTTGATCCTGTTAACAAATGTTGGTTTTCATGAGACTCACTGGCGCATGCGCAATGCTGACCTCATATGTCATGCTCCCGGAACTGCTTCAGTGTACAACTGCTGGCGCAAGCTACACTAAAGTGATTATTACATTTTGAATATAGATATTTTTCTTACAAAAAACGCATCGATTCGCTACAGGAGGCCTTTGTTCACCCACCGGAGCCATATGAGACACTTTTTTTATGGATGGGCAATTTTTATTTAACTTCTTTTGGACTGATGCATTGCAACCACATTGACTGTAATGATAGAGATGAAAGATCAACATCAACATTTATAAAATAATACTACCGACAGCGAGTTCGTCCTGACTACAGATAGCAAGTCATATACACCTAGGATGCTCGGGGGTACTGAGTGAAAAACGCGCCTAATTGTAATTTTTGGGTGAACTTTAATTAAGTTGAGTCAAACAGTTTACACACCTGTTCAAAATCTGCAAATAATGTTGGCTATTTTCAAACATAGATGAGATCATACAAAAATGCTGTGTATATTTTTTTTCTTTTTATTTTTAGTACAGACATGAATAAGGTATTTCACATAAAGATGCTTGCATAAGTCCAAAGGGAAAATAAAAAAAATAAATATGTGTGTGTTACACCCCTTGATTCTAATACGGTGTTGTTACCCCACCGAATGAGTCATTTAGATAAAAAAAAAAATGACAACATAAGAGCCGGGTGTGAAACTTTTGGCTTTTGAATCAGGGAAATTTTACTTTTTTATGTTCTTCTGGGAAAACATGAACTATCTCTGTAGCTTTGAAAGGGCAGTATAAATGAAAAAAAGAAAATAGATCTATAGGCATGCAGCATTGTTGGAAAGGGTTTCCAAATAGAAAAAAATACTGGAACACCAAAGGACTTTTGGCACCGATGGATTTTTCGCGTCCTACTTTATACAGGTGGCCTTAACAACTATGTACTTACATTTAAATTAATAATTTAGGACAATGCGCTTATTGTGTACATACATGTTTTTACATTGTACTTCTATTTAGTAGTAAAAATTAATATATATTTACAATAAACATTAAATACAATTACATCTGTAATTAATTTCTGTAATTACATTTATAATTACACTGTTGATCCATCCCACTTACATCTATCTTTGACCCTAGTCCCTTAAACCTACCCATACCACCCAACCTGTCCCTAACCTTACCTCACACCTCAATAGCAGCAAAAGTGTTTTGCAATACAATATGAACACAGTAAGTACACTGTACTTATTTGTTTTATGTAAGTACATAGTCATTAAGGCCACTTAATATAAAGTTGGACCAAAAAAATAAACCAGCTGTGAATTATTCAGGTAACATCACAGTATTAATAAACACGAACGGGGTCATTTTTATAAATTCAACTATTATTTTCTTTTGTGGACTATATTTATGTGAAATATCTTATCAGGTCACAAGTACTATCACAAAACAAACATCATGAAATGCAACCCGTTGTATGATTTTGCATTTTGTATCAGTCTGCTGTCAAATCTGCAAAGGCTAATTATTTTTCTGATTTAGTTAAAAACAAAAAACATTCTACTTCTAAAGTTCTGTTTTCAGTTATTAATTCTGTTTTTCAGTTGTTAATCATTCTGTTAATACAGTGCATGTTGCATCCGATGCTCTATGTGAAAGCTTCTTAAGAAACTTCATTAGCCGCATTTCCACTGTCGGGCCAAAAGCGGGCGTGCTAGTGCGTGCCAGGGCCAGTCGCGTTTCAACGGTCACTTCCGGGGCTTGATCGTGCCTCGTCGGTGCTTCTTCGGGGCCAACGGCCCGGGTTGTTTTGCCCAACGAAAACCTTGGGCCAAAGCGGGCCAAATGGGGCTAGAGGAGTGGTTATGAACAAAGGTGTAGTTTCTCCGCCTCTGGAGAGCGTCAGCGCCGCGGATCAAGTTAACAGCTATAACACCAGCATTAAAGACGTTTAAAATAATTTTAGCTCAAAACTCACTTTCAGACACCAGCAAGTGTTTGAAATAACTTTTATCATGTTCGCGTAACTGGTTCCAGTGATTTATTTCTGATTTGTTTTCTGATGACTTCTCTTTGTTGGTGAAATAATGGGGTTGCGTGACGTTGTTCCAGAGAGGCGTGTAAAGGGCAGGTTTTAGTGAAGCACTGTGGAGCTTCTGGCCTGACGGTGGAAACGCAGAGTGAGTTTGGGCTCTGTGCTACAGGTCCGAGGCTATTAGCCCCACCCGGCCCGTTTAAAGCACTGGCTCACACTGGCTCGCACTGGCCCCACAGTGGAAAGGCCTAATTTGGGACCCAAAGTCTGTTCTCTCCACACTGAACCCCCTCCTTTTTCTCAGCTTTAAAATCACTCAAAGACATCATTGCTAATATTAAACCATCTTTTTGTCCTTATGACATTATACACCCTAACTTTTTTTAATTAATTGCTGAGACTGTCGGGCCAGGTTTGGTGTCTTTTTCCGATAAGTGCCTTTTAACTGGCTCTGTTCCTGCTACTCTTAAAGTGGCTACTGTCACTCCACTTCTCAAGAAGCCTTCACTGGATCCTTAACTTCCGTTCCATTTCTGTTTTGCCATTTATCTCAAAGGTTTTAGAAACCTTTGTGTTCATTGTGTTTGACCAACTGCAGTTCTTTCTAAATCGTAACTGTACTCCTGAAATTTTTCAATCTGGTTTCAAATCTGCTCATAGTACTGAAACGGCCCTTCTCAGAGTGTTAAGTTATATATTTTTAGCTACCGACTCTGGTGATTTTGTGGTCCTGGTTCTTTTAGATTTATCAGCAGCATTTGATACGGTGGACCACTCTATTCTGATATCAGACTTAAAAGTTACGGTCCTTAAAGGGGTCATTGGATGCCCATTTTCCACAAGTTGATATTATTCTTTAGGGTCTTAATGAAAAGTCTATAACATACTTTGGTTAAAATTTCTCAAATGGAGTGTTAATTAAAATTACCCTTTACCGGTCAAACTCAGCTCTGAGAATTAAAACCGTTTTTTGCATGTTGCTTTAAATGCTCAATGAGCTCTGCTGACCCACGCCCTCTCTGTCTTATGTGGTAGTGACCACCTGCTCGAGAGATGCGCTCACGTAGCCGCATATTTAGCGCGACACAAATGCTAACCTAGCAGGTAGTAGACAGTAGATTGCAAAGATTCATAAAAAAACCCTTATACTTACTCACTATCGTGGGAGCGGCCTTCGTCCGTATGACGTCACAGACAAGAAGCTGAGAATGGCCTGATTTGAAAAAGAGCGGATACAATTTTAGGGATTAAATCAAAAAAACCACTGGGGGGATGCTTTTACTCACTTATGAGGGTAGATGTGTACACACACTGCCAATACACATTTATGTTTAAACAACATGTAAAAGTGAAATTAGCATCCTATGACCCCTTTAAGTGGTTTCAGTCATTTTTATCTGACAGAATTTTTTTTGTCAAACTATTGGGGTCCCTTTTTTCCTTGTACATGCTTCCTCTGGGTTCCATTCTAAGAAGGCATGGGGTGTCTTTTAGGGCTGCCACTAACGACTATCAATTAATCTCTCGACTAATTTATCGATTAATCTATCGACTAATTTATCAATTAAACGAAACGATTAATTTCTCACAAAAAAAATCAACAATTTTACTTAAAAATATTTTATTAAACTATATTTCATTAAACCAAAGGAAATCCAAAATTAAAAAAGTAACAATAAATGCAAATGCAGCAGTGTCCATCTCAGCAGTCACCAATCACTGAAAGGCAAAGCATCAGGATTATAGTGTAAGGACTTACAACATATCACGTGTTCTAGTCACTAATAATACAATTATAATCAAAACAACACACCTTTTTAAAGGAGTAAAATTACCACAGAATTTATGTAGAGCGAAAAATATAAATGTGCTGCTATTTCTGAATTTTTAAAAAAAAAATAAACTCAATTTAATTGGAGATGCTTTTTGATTATTCAAAATTAAGGAACCATATAACAGGAATCCAGATAAAGATTGGAAAACCGATTGGAAAGCTCAAAATGTAAAACTCAATAATTAGAAGGCCTTTTGATAATAAAATTTAATTCACCATTAAAACAGAGTATTACGAAAAATAAGTTTAAAACTTTAGGAAAAACTAAAACGCGATTCATAGTGCCCTATACTTTAATTAAAGAAGATTTTGGTAAATAAATCAAATAGAATAACGTGAACATTATTAGCTTTAAAATTACTTCAAATACAAACAATAGCAATGAAGGCAATACTACTTAGTAATTCAAATAAATATCAAAAGCACGAACATCATACGGTTTGTAACAGAACCCAAATTGCGTAAAAATACAATCAGGTATTATAAAAACAAATTTAGGAGGTAATGCCATACACGCATTCAAACAAAGGCCTGCAGGGGGCGCCACGGCCTGATGATTATTTGTACACATACTGTGCGATCTATATATTCGACTTAATATAGCCAAGACCCCTATTTAATTCCAAATGGTCCACTTAATCTGAAAGTTGGCCATTCTTTACGACAAAGAAATGCATTGCCATTGTAAATTTGAATGAATATGGACATGTTGTCCAAAAGTTGTAAACTCAGAGTTTAACAGTGAGGGTGTGAGCTTTTATCTTGAAACCACAATGTATTCTGTGTTTGTGTAGATTTATAAATGATTAACCTTACACATCTGATGAAATGGCGCACGTTGCGTTCCCAGATTAAGTTTCACTTTCACCACATAAAGCCGGCAAATGTGGTGTTTACATGAACTAATCATACGAGTTTATGATCTGAACCCAGAGTCTCCGCATCAGTAGGAAAGCGATAAAACGGATCTTCCATCCGAAGACTTGTGTTGCACCACAGGAACTATGATGTCACTTTGTAGGCAAAAAACCCGGAATATAAACTACAAGGTCACTTGGGCAAAAACGGAGGGGTAAAAACGCATGCAATAGGCTAAAGCGTGCCGCAAAGCCCCAGCAAAAGTAACTACCATGAATGTGTCGGGGGGGAAATAGTAAGGAGATATTTTAATTAATTATTAATAAACTAGTGTTTTCTGAGTCTGTGTCGCAAGGATGAAGTTGCCGAACCTGACTCGCCATCTCCTCATAAGACGTGCCTTTAGAGAGAAGTTTTGTGAAGCGCTCCTGTTCAAGACAAGACTGCAGAAAGCGCATCATGTTTGATTTCCTTATTTTATAAAAGCACAACGTATTGTTGATATTGTGAGTGCACACAAATAAAAAGTAGACCCTTTACAGTTCCGAACAATGTATTATTCTTACCTTTATGAGCAAAAATGACTGCGTATTTTGTTGTTTCCACTGTTAGAAAAAAATGCTAGTGATCGCACTGGCGCCTCCATGTCTCCGCACAAACGATTGGATATGCGTCTAACAGCGCACATTTATCTAGGTTAAACGTTTAAACTAACATTGTGATATGCTTAAACTGTTTTATATCTATAGATTTTATTTTAGGCATGTCGTGATGATTTGAGAAGGCTAAATAGATCAAACATAGGCTATGATTAACTCACTGGCCGCTTGGTCGTTACTTAAAAAAAAAAAATAATTTTAACAAACAAAAAATGCTCCAAATGTTTTTCAAAATGACCTTAATAAAAAAAACTAAACGAAACATAATCACTTTTCCATTACATACAAAACTGAGCTATTTTAATATAGCTGAAACAGTAGCTGTTTTGGGAGAAGGGGGGAAAAGATGGGCTCGGGCCGGTGATTCTGATAAGCTGTTGGACACGGCCCGGGCTAGGGCCTATATTTGAGGCCTGTGCAGCGCTCCAGTCCAGACTGACTTAATGCAGGTGACCTTCAATGAACGGACAAACATTAGACACAATATGACTGTTTTTAACAGTTGAACGAAGGGCATTTCTGGAGTAAAAGTCTCTTTCTGCGCTGACCACACACGTGTTATCTAAGTAAATCACTCCAGTGCTGTTCATACGAGGAGCTGACATTTACCTCACATTCCTGCTGCCCTCAAACCTAATTACACAAAATAATCCATGCACGACACCAAAAAGCAACTACTAGAGAGGAAAGAGAAGAAAAAGAGGACTCCCACTCACTGTACAACTCTCAGTCACTCTTCTTCTTATTGAATTATTATTTTGCCGGTTGACAAACAAACAAAATGGATGTATTTCCGCACAAGGTAGGGAGTGTGAATGCAAATTGACCTGTGACGTTTAAAGGAACTGAAAATAACAACTTTATGTTGATATTTATATTGAGACCTTGAGCTTATTTTGTCAAATATATCCTCTGTTGTCAATTGCATTTGTATTTTATGCACTAGAAGAATCCTGGATGTCATCGTCTCGTACTTTCTGGACAGTACAAGTGTTAAACATGTTTCACTGTTTTCTTGTTGTACAAAATCCACCTCCCGATATATGTTTAACCTAGTTATAATAAAGAGCATATTTAGTCTTTGTGTGTCCAAATCTCATTCCTCCATTTACTTTATCGCTAAGTCTCCTGCAATCTAATTTCTCTCTCACCTTACCTTTTGCAGTCTGTAAAACACACCGACCCTTTCTTCTCCGTAGCCAGGTTGGATGGTGTTCTTTAGCTGTTTTCTTTATCTGCCGTTTATAGCCTTGGACACCAATAGTGACGGCACCCCATACAAATACCCACTGTACTCCCCATCATTGAATTCAGTAACGTTTCGAATTATTTACATTTAAATTAAATGTCTGCGTCTACTTTCCGAGGACGGTACGTCAATAGCAATGATGAACCATGAATCTGAACAAACCAATTGATTTCAAAGGTCGTAATTTACTATCCACGTATTGCTATAATCATTTTTTATTGCACGCCACGTACTTTTCACAAACCATATCCCAGGAAAAAACTTCAAATGTTTCACTCTTTCCAGTTCTTGATCATACAATTTTAGTTTTACCCCACTTCCAGTTTTTTTCCTTGTAAAAAAACGTTATCTCTGTTTTGTCAACTGAGAATTTAAAACCCCATCTATATGACCATTCTTCAACTATTGCAATAGCCACCTGTAATTTTTTAACAATAAAGTCAACATTCCTTCTCCTTTTCCAGATTGCCCTATCATCAGCAAAGAGTGAAAACCCCAACCCATTATCCAGAATACATCATTATGGAATTTTTTCTTGTGACCAACAAAAAAAGGTTCGCGTATAAGTTTCCTATGAGGAACTCATTTTCGATCACATTTTATTACTTTTTCTGAATGTAACTGTTAGTATATTCTCACTTGAGTGCTATTCTCGGTAAAAAATCTATACATTTGACATTGATACCTAATTTACCTAATTTGATTAGACACCGTCTCGCCAATATACGTCGGGTACGCTTGTCCAGAAGCGATCTACTACACTCACGATCTCGATTATTTGGCTTTTTCGCGTTTCGTGTTCGAAATGTACACAAAGCCGAGATCCATTTGTGTTTCCAGTTTTGTGCGGCCGTCTCCAACTGATCTTGTGAACCTAAACCGAGATGTCCTTATCTTTGTCAGTATCATCACTTCTCCTTTGCTCTTGGACCTTCTTCACTGCCTCGGCGTAACTTATGTTGTTTAACACTTTCACTTGTGCAATTTCCACAACTCTTACATCCACTGTATGTTACCCTATGTTGCTCCCCGCAATTACAGCACTTGTCTTGCACATTCTCTGAATAAATACACTAGCAAATAAATGAACTCAAAGGGGGACTTTAATTATATTCAGTGTGCGGTGGGGGGACCTTTATTTTGGCACTTCCGGTAGCTCAGCTCACAGGAGCGGAAGTTTTGCGCTGTGTCACACGTGTTTATTAAAACTCCGGAAAATGGGGAAAAACGACCAATTGAAGCAGAAATCAAAGTTTAACAGCGGCGTGAAACATAAGAAGAAGCAGAGAAAATGCGTGCTGATGTTCGATGATAAAGACCGACAGTAAGAGACATGCATTCAGCACGATTATCCTCAGTTACTGGCTCAGTAAATGCCTTTATATACGGCAACACTGGTGTATACACATACACTAAATAATAATAGAACACGTCCATGTGCAATTACAAAATAATATTTATTTCCCCCTTTCTTTCCGTTTGTTTTTCATTACTTAAAATATAACAAATGTAACTTACTAAACTAAATCATGTATTTAGCTAGTTGCCAAGGGAACATTTTCCATACAATTGACTACTAATTTAACTAAATCCCCCCCCCCCCCAAAAAAATTATAAAATTACATAATTTCATTTAAAGGTACTGAAAACAGAAAATGTCAAATTAAGACTTATTCAAAATGACACAATTATATATAATTTATATATAAAAGACAAACATAATTAAATGTAATATAATTTGTACTTTCCCAGTTCTAGTATCGCTGTGTTTTGAATTGTACACGCAGAGGTGTGTGTGATTTGTGAAAGGAATGGTTCTGTGTTAACCAGAGAGTTCCTGACGGGCTTCCACAAGCGTAAGCTGGAGCGGAGGAGAGCAGCGCTGGAGGAGATGAAGAGCAAGCTGAAGGAGGAGCAGAAGCGCGTCAGAGAAGAGGTGAGAGCGTGGTGATGATGATGATGAAGGTGATGGTGATGGTGGTGATGAAGCAGCTGATGGCTCTGATCTTCCTCCAGAGACGCAAAGAATATTTCAAGATGCTGCAGGAGCGCCGCCAGGCTCTGGGTGAGTCAGAGGTCATGTGTGTGTGTGTGTGTGTGTGTGTCAGAGGTCATGTGTGTGTGTGTGTGTGTGTGTTGTGGTGTCAGAGGTCATGCGTGTGTGTGGGTGTGGTGTGTGTGTGTGTGAGTGAGTGTGTTTGTGTTTGTGTGTGTGTGTGTGAGGTCATGTGACGTGTGTGTGTGTGTGTGTGGGTGTTGTGTGTGTGCCGAGGTCATGTCGACGGTGTGTGTGTGGAGGTCATGTGACGGTGTGTGGTATGTGTGAGGTCATGTGCGTGTGTTGTGTGTGTGTGAGGTCATGTGAGTGGGTGTGACGGTCATGTGAAGTTGTTGTGTGGTGTTGATGTGTGTCGTGTGTGAGGTCATGTGAACGTGTCTGTGGGGTGGAGGTCATTGACGTGTGGTGTGTGTGTGTGTGCGAGGTCATGTGGAGTGTGTGTGTGTGTGTGAGGTCATGTGACGTGTGTGTTTGTGTTGATGTGATGTCGTCATGTTGTGACGTTGTGGTGTGTGTGTGGTGTGTTTGTGCGAGGGTCATGTGACGGCGTGTGTGTGAGCTGTGTGTGTGGGGGTGCCATCGTGAGGTCAATGTGACGTGTGGGTGGTGTGTGTGAGGTCATGTGAATGTGTTGTGTGTGTGTAGTGTGTGAGGGCATGTGAAGTGTGTGTGTGTGTGAGGTCATGTGAACAATGTGTGTGTGTGAGGTCACTGTGGTATCGTGTGTGTGTGTGATGTGTGTGATCTGTGTCACGGTGTGTGATGAGGTTCATGTGCCGTGTGTGTGTGTGTTGAAGGTCATGTAAGTGTGTGTGTGTGTGTGCGAGAGGGTCATGTGACGTGTGTGTGTGTGTGAGGTTATGTGACGTGTGGTGTGTATTGAGGTATGGAGTTCGGGGTGGTGTTCGTGAGGTCATCGTGACGGTGTGTGACGGTCATGTGACGTTCGTGTGATGTGATGGTCAGTGACCGTTGGGTAATGTGTTGTGTGTGTGTGTGAGGGCATTTGACGTGCTTTTCATTGTGTGTGTGGTGTCGAGGTCATGTGGACGTGTGTGTGGGGTGAGGGTCAGTGACGTGTGTGGGGTGTGTGTGTGTGGAGGCATGGAGTTATCATACACGTGTGTTTGTGTGTGTGTGTGAGTGTTGTGGATGTGTGGTGCGAAGGTAATGTGGGGCGTGTGTGGGTGTGTGTGCGGTGTGATTTGATTGGTTCGTGTGACCGTGTGTGGTGTGTGTGTGTAGAGGCATGTGACGAGGAGTGGGTTGTTGTGTGTGTGTGAGGTAACTTGTGACGGTGTGTGTGACGTCGTGGTGTGTGTGTGTGAGGTCATGTGACGTGTGTGTGTATGTGAGAGGTCAGTGAGTGTGTGTGTGTGACGGTGGTGAGTTCATGTGACGTGTGTGTGTGAGGTCAATGTGACAGGTGTGTGGGAAGTGGTCATGGAGTGGTGTGTGTTGTGTGTGTGGGAGGTCATGTGACGTGTATTGTTGTGTTGTGTGTGATGTGAGGTCATGTAGATTGTGTGTGTGTGTGCTTGTTAGGTCATGTTTTTTGACGTAGGTTGAGCCCCTTCTGTGTGTGTTGTGTGTGTGTTATGTGAGGTCAAGTGATTTGTAGTGTGGGTTATGTGTGGGGTGAGGTCACTGTGAGGGTGCGTGGTGTGGTCGTGTGGGTGTGAGGTCATGGTGCGTGTGTGGGTGTGTGTGTGTGTGAGGTCATGTGACGTGTGTGTGTGTGTGTGGGTCATGTGCGTGTGTTGTTGTGTGTGTAGGTCATGTGACGTGTGTGTTGTGACGTTGGTGTGTGTGTCTGTTGAGGTCCTGTGAGTGTGTGTGTTGTGTGAGTTGGTTCATGCGGACGTGTGTGTGTGTGGACGTGTCGGTTGTGCTTGAGTGGTAAGGTGACGTGTGTGTTTGTTGCGTGTGAGGTCAGTGTATGTGTTTTGTGTGTGTGTGTTGTGGGGTTTGGGGGGGAAGGCATGTGGCCTGTGTGTGTGGGGTGTGTGTGTGAGGTCATTGTGATTCGTTCTTGTGTGATGGAGGTCATGCGACGTGTGTGGGTGTGGAGGTCCTGGTGATGTGTGTTGTTTGTGTGTGTGAGGTCACGGTTGCCGTATGTGTGTGTGTGTGTGCTGAGGTCATGTGAGTGGTGTGTGTGTGTGTTGCTGATTTTGGTCATGTGACGTGTTCTGGGGTGTGAATGGTGAGGTCATGGAAGGTGTGTGTTGGGATTGTGTGTGTGTGTGAGGTCATTTTTGAAGTTGTTGTGTGTGTGTGTGGGAGGTCATGTACGTAGTGTGTGTGTGTGTTGAGGTCATGTGAAGTGTGATGTGAGGTCTGGTGCGTGTTGTGGTGTGGGTGAGCATCTGTGCGTGGTGTGTGAGTGTGTGTGTGTTGAGGTCCCTCGTGAGTGTGTGTTGTGTGGCGTCATGTGACGTGTGTGTGTGTAGCCACGATGTGCCTGGTGCGGTCATGTTGAGTGTGTGTTTGTGCGTGTGAGGGTATGTAGAGGTGTTTGTGGTTAGGATGAAGCAGACGAGTCTTGCAGTGGACGCCATCACAGCTTACATCGAAAAGAGAGCGTTCAGTATGACCATCCCAACCACACCGTCACCGTGACGACCATCAGCGACCTCGACCTATCAGCAGACAGATTACTGGAGCCAGATCAGGTGACCTTCACTGTCCAATCAGCTGCTCGCTAATGAACGATGTTAGACTGCTTAACAGTGTGTGTGTCGTTTCTGCAGAGAAATGAAGAGCGTGAGGAGGAGAAGGATGGTGAAAAAATACAGGCCCTCCCGAGGACAGCTGGACACCCCCTCATGTCTGAAAAGTACTGACTGATTGATTAATATTGATCCGTGTTGAATCAGAATGTCACTTGACTCCTGAATGATTCGTTCGAGGAGTCGTGTCTGATTCATTATCTGTGTCTGTAGGATCCAGAGGCTCACGGCGTCACTGAACAGTCTCTCTAAACAGAAGAAGAAGAGGAGGAAATGGAAGCCCAAAGAGGAAATGAGGCAGGGAAACCATCAGAGCGACTGGAAGTCGTCATCATTCACTCACAACAAGAAGTTGCGGAAGGCAAAATCCACCAAAGCACAGAGACGCAAATGGACGGGCCAGAACGAGCGCAACCAGGACTGATGAACGCCAGACTCGCGGGAGAATAGTAGCGATTAGTCGACCGGCGCAGCGCTAAACTCACGAACTCTCGACTGATGCGACGCTGATGTGTTTGTGTTTTACATGTTTGATGCTTTAAGGACATTAAAAAAGGAATGTTTCATCATACAGTGTCGTACTTTCATTGCCACTTCAGACTAAAGCTCGTTCACAACAGGAACAACGATAACTATAATAATAACAGTACAATAATAATTATAATGGGAACTGTAATGATAATGATACATATAATACCAAAAATAAGTGTAGCGATAACGATAATAATGAACGTTAATGATAACTAATGATGACTAGTGTTGTCAAAAGACTGGTACTTCGGTACCAAGTCGGTACTAAAAAATGGAAATGTTACGGAACCAGGTTTTTTTAAGTACCGGTGGAACCGAGTACCCGGTCAACCCGGTTTCTCGTTGAATAAACATGAGCACTGCATGTGTCAAAGTCGAAACCCTGTGCGGGTGTTTTTATATCACTGTATTCAGAAAATTGGATGTCATTTTCATTTCATCTTGCCTGTAATGCCTGAGCAGCGTTTGTGAGCTGAGCGCTGTTTTGTGTACAGCGTTACCGGGGAAACCTCTATCTCTCCTGCTCTCCAAGCGCCTCCTGCTGGCAGAGAATGAACTTGCATATATATGCCGCCACAAACAGAGTGCACGTTCTGGGGGAAACACGGCATATTATTCAATATTTTAATTTGAATGTCAGATTGAAATGAACATCGCTGTTATTAGAGTAGTTAATCGTTAGCATAAGCGCGGGTAACGCTAATATAATGATCATTAGAATGAAGTTTCTTTAGTAACTATTTAATGCTCCTATAACTTTTATTAGGGTAAAAAAAAACAGGACGACATGATGATATTTACTATTTTTACACACCAGAGGCTTTTAAATGAATTGTGAATCTAAAGTATGTGCGTTAGAGAATGTACAAATGGTTAACACAGTGTTTGTGTCATATCAGTCATAAGTTCTGGCTTTTTTTTTTAGCTAACTTGGTTGTTATTCTTGGCTGAATAGCTCTAGAAGGTTTTCACAAGCCCTTTAAAATTAAATATGTACACATTTTGGATTAAATGAAAATAGTCAACATTTTAATTAGCATGTTTTTTTGTTTTGCTTTGGTACCGAAATTGGTACTGAGAACCGTGGATTTTTACTGGTATTGGTACCGAATACTGAAATGTTGGTACCGTGACAACACTAATGATGACTGATAACTATAACTAACTATAATGATAACTGTAATAACTAACTATAATGATAAATGTAATAACTAACTATAATGATAAATGTAATAACTAACGATAATGATAACTAATGATAACTGCAATAACCAACGATAATGATAACTATAATGATAACAGTAATAACTAACGATAATGATAACTGTAATAACTAACTATAATGATAAATGTAATAACTAACGATAATGATAACTAATGATAACTGCAATAACCAACGATAATGATAACTATAATGATAACTAATGATAACTGTAATAACTAATGATAATGATAACTTATGATAACTATAATGATAACTGTAATAACTAACGATAATGATAACTGTAATAACTAACTATAATGATAAATGTAATAACTAACGATAATGATAACTGTAATGATAAGTGTAATAACTAACGATAATGATAACTGTAATGATAAGTGTAATAACTAACGATAATGATAACTGATGATAACTGTAATAACTAACGATAATGATAACTGAATAACTATGATATGAAACTGTACTGATAACTGTAATCGTACACGATAAATTATAAACTGTATAATAATGACATGATAACTAATAACTACTTCATGATAACTGAATTACTAACTATAATGAGAACGTAATAACTATGCTAATATAACTGTAATAACTAACGTATGATAACTTAATGATAACTGTAAGACTAATGATAAGGATAACTGTAATAACTCTGATAGATAACGGTAATACTATGATAGGATAACTTTATAACTAATATAATGAATAACTGTAACTAACTAATGATAAGTATAACTGTAATAACTAATTGATACGATACTGTACATAACTAACTAATGAAACTATAATAACTATGATAATGATAACTGTAAGACTAACTATAATGTAATGTAATAACTTCACTTCATATAACGTAATACTGTAATGATAAGTGTAATAACTAACGATAATGATAACTGTAATGATAAGTGTAATAACTAACGATAATGATAACTGTAATGATAAGTGTAATAACTAACGATAATGATAACTATAATAACTGATGATAATGATAACTAATGATAACTGCAATAACTAACGATAATGATAACTATAATGATAACTGTAATAACTAACGATAATGATAATTGTAATAACTAATGATAATGATAACTGTAATAACTACGATAATGATAACTGTAATAGCTAATGATAATGATAACTGTAATAACTACGATAATGATAACTGTAATAGCTAATGATAATGATAACTGTAATAACTACGATAATGATAACTGTAATAGCTAATGATAATGATAACTGTAATAACTACGATAATGATAACTGTAATAGCTAATGATAATGATAACTGTAATAACTACGATAATGATAACTGTAATAGCTAATGATAATGATAACTGTAATAACTAACGATAATGATATCTGTAATAACTAACGATAATGATAACTGTAATAACTAATGGTAATGATAACTGTAATGATAACTGTAATGATAACTGTAATGATAACTGTAATGATAACTGTAATGATAACTGTAATGATAACTGTAATAACTAACTATAATGATAACTGTAATAACTAACGATAATGATAACTGTAATAACTAATGATAATGATAACTGTAATGATAACTGTAATAACTAACGATAATGATAACTGTAATAACTAATGATAATGATAACTGTAATAACTAATGATAATGATAACTGTAATAACTAACGATAATTATAACTGTAATAACTAACGATAATGATATCTGTAATAACTAACGATAATGATAACTGATGATAACTGTAATAACTAATGATAATGATAACTGTAATAACTAATGATAATGATAACTGTAATGATAACTGTAATGATAACTGTAATGATAACTGTAATGATAACTGTAATGATAACTGTAATGATAACTGTAATAACTAATGATAATGATAACAATAACTAATGATAACTATAATAACTAACGATAATGATAACAATAACAAATGATAACTGTAATAACTAATGATAAAGATAACTAATAACTAATGATAATGATAACTGTAATGATAACTGTAATAACTAACGATAATGATAACAATAACTAATGACAACTGTAATAACTAACGATAATGATAAATGTAATAACTAATGATAATGATAACTAATAACTAATGATAATGATAACTGTAATAACTGTAATAACTAACGATAATGATAACTGTAATAACTAATGATAATGATAACTGTAATGATAACTGTAATAACTAACGATAATGATAACTGTAATAACTAATGATAATGATAACTAATGATAACTGTAATAACTAACTATAATGATAACTGTAATGATAACTGTAATGATAACTGTAATGATAACTGTAATGATAACTGTAATGATAACTGTAATGATAACTGTAATGATAACTGTAATGATAACTGTAATGATAACTGTAATGATAACTGTAATGATAACTGTAATGATAACTGTAATGATAACTGTAATGATAACTGTAATGATAACTGTAATGATAACTGTAATGATAACTGTAATGATAACTGTAATGATAACTGTAATGATAACTGTAATGATAACTGTAATAACTAACTATAATGATAACTAATGATAACTGTAATAACTAACGATAATGATAACTGTAATGATAACTGTAATAACTAACGATAATTATAACTGTAATAACTAACGATAATGATAATTGTAATAACTAATGATAATGATAACTGTAATAAATAACGATAATGATAACTATAATAACTAATGATAATGGTAACTAATGATAACTGTAATAACTAACGATAATGATAACTATAATAACGAATGATAATGATAACTAATGATAACTGTAATAACTAACGATAATGATAACTATAATAACTGATGATAATGATAACTAATGATAACTGTAATAACTAACGATAATGATAAATGTAATAACTAATGATAATGATAACTAATAACTAATGATAATGATAACTAATAACTAATGATAATGATAACTGTAATAAATAACGATAATGATAACTATAATAACTAACGATAATGATAACTGGATACTAACCGCAGAATGATAACTATGAACCTGTAATACTACGATAATGATACTAATATACTGTACTAACTAACGATAATGATACCTTAGTGATAACGTACTAACTAACGATAATGCTAACTGTATTATAACTGTACTAACTACCGTACCTTATAACGTACTGATACTGTAAACTACGATAATGATAACGTAATGATTAACTGTAATCACTACGATAATGATAACTACTGATAACTGTCACTAACGATAATGAAACTGTAATGATAACTGTAAATAACTGTATAACACGATAATGATAACTAAATCTAATGTTAATAACTAACTTACGATAACTATGATAACTGTACTAACCTCGATAATGATAATGGATACTAATGATAAGAAAAAAAAAAAAAAAAAGACATGAATAGACATGAAAAAAACTGGAATGAAACTGTAATAACCGAACGATAATGATAACTAGTAATAACTAATGAGAATGATACCTATGATAACTGTAATAACTACGATAATGATAACTGTAATAACTAACGATAATGATAACTGTAATGATAAGTGTAATAACTAACGATAATGATAACTGTAATGATAACTGTAATAACTAACGATAATGATAACTGATGATAACTGTAATAACTAACGATAATGATAATTGTAATAACTAATGATAATGATAACTGTAATAAATAACGATAATGATAACTATAATAACTAATGATAATGGTAACTAATGATAACTGTAATAACTAACGATAATGATAACTGTAATGATAACTGTAATAACTAACTATAATGATAAATGTAATAACTAACGATAATGATAACTAATAACTAATGATCACTGTAATAACTATGAGTAACTGTAATAACTAACTATAAATACTAATTATAACTGTAATAACTCACGATAAGCTATAACAATACTAATATAACTGTAATACTAACGGATAATGATAACTGAATAACTAACATAATTAATAACTGTAATGAAACTGTAATACTACGATTTGATAACTATAATTTACTGTCATACTTACAAATTATAACTAATTATAACTGTAATACACTACGATAATGATAACATAACTATGATACCTGTAAAACTACGAGAATTGATACTGTAATGATAACTGATGATAACTGTAATAACTAACGATAATTATAACTGTAATAACTAACGATAATGATAATTGTAATAACTAATGATAATGATAACTGTAATGATAACTATAATGATAACTGTAATAACTAACGATAATGATAACTAATGATAACTGTAATAACTAATGATAATGATAACAATAACTAATGATAACTGTAATAACTAACGATAATGATAACTGTAATAACTAACGATAATGATAACTGATGATAACTGTAATAACTAACGATAATTATAACTGTAATAACTAACGATAATGATAATTGTAATAACTAATGATAATGATAACTGTAATGATAACTATAATGATAACTGTAATAACTAACGATAATGATAACTATAATGATAACTGTAATAACTAACTATAATGATAACTGTAATAACTAATGATAATGATAACTAATGATAACTGTAATAACTAACGATAATGATAACTGTAATGATAACTGTAATAACTAACTATAATGATAACTGTAATAACTAACGATAATGATAACTGTAATGATAAGTGTAATAACTAACGATAATGATAACTGTAATGATAAGTGTAATAACTAACGATAATGATAACTGTAATGATAAGTGTAATAACTAACGATAATGATAACTGTAATGATAAGTGTAATAACTAACGATAATGATAACTGTAATGATAAGTGTAATAACTAACGATAATGATAACTAATGATAACTGTAATAACTAACGATAATGATAACTGTAATAACTAACGATAATGATAACTAATGATAACTGTAATAACTAACGATAATGATAACTAATGATAACTGTAATAACTAACGATAATGATAACTGTAATAACTAACGATAATGATAACTATAATAACTAATGATAATGATAACTAATGATAACTGTAATAACTAACGATAATGATAACTATAATGATAACTGTAATAACTAACGATAATGATAACTGTAATAACTAACGATAATGATAACTGTAATAACTAATGATAATGATAACTGTAATAAATAACGATAATGATAACTATAATAACTAATGATAATGATAACTAATGATAACTGTAATAACTAACGATAATGAAAACTGTAATAACTAACGATAATGATAACTGTAATAACTAATGATAATGATAACTAATAACTAATGATAATGATAACTAATGATAACTGTAATAACTAACGATAATGATAACTGTAATAACTAACGATAATGATAACTATAATGATAACTGTAATAACTAACGATAATGATAACTGTAATAACTAACTATAATGATAACTGTAATAACTAACGATAATGATAACTGTAATGATAAGTGTAATAACTAACGATAATGATAACTAATGATAACTGTAATAACTAACGATAATGATAACTGTAATGATAACTGTAATAACTAACTATAATGATAACTGTAATAACTAACGATAATGATAACTATAATAACTAATGATAATGATAACTAATGATAACTGCAATAACTAACGATAATGATAACTGTAATGATAAGTGTAATAACTAACGATAATGATAACTGTAATAACTAACGATAATGATAACTAATGATAACTGCAATAACTAACGATAATGATAACAATAACTAACGATAATGATAACTGATGATAACTGTAATAACTAACGATAATGATAACAATAACTAATGATAACTGTAATAACTAACGATAATGATAACTGTAATGATAACTGTAATAACTAACGATAATGATAACTGTAATAACTAACGATAATGATAACAATAACAAATGATAACTGTAATAACTAATGATAAAGATAACTAATAACTAATGATAATGATAACTAATAACTAATGATAATGATAACTAATAACTAATGATAATGATAACTAATGATAACTGTAATAACTAACGATAATGATAACTAATAACTAATGATAATGATAACTGTAATAACTAACGATAATGATAACTATAATAACTAATGATAATGATAACTGTAATAACTAACGATAATGATAACTGTAATAACTAACGATAATGATAACTATAATGATAACTGTAATAACTAACGATAATGATAACTGTAATGATAACTGTAATAACTAACGATAATGATAACTGTAATGATAACTGTAATAACTAACGATAATGATAACTGTAATGATAACTGTAATAACTAATGATAATGATAACTAATGATAACTGTAATAACTAACGATAATGATAACTGTAATAACTAACGATAATGATAACTATAATAACTAATGATAATGATAACTAATGATAACTGTAATAACTAACGATAATGATAACTATAATAACTAATGATAATGATAACTGTAATAACTAACGATAATGATAACTGTAATAACTAATGATAATGATAACTGTAATGATAACTGTAATAACTAACTATAATGATAACTAATGATAACTGTAATAAATAACGATAATGATAACTATAATAACTAATGATAATGGTAACTAATGATAACTGTAATAACTAACAATAATGATAACAATAACTAATGATAACTGTAATAACTAACGATAATGATAACTGTAATAACTAACGATAATGATAACTGTAATAACTAATGATAATGATAACTGTAATAACTAATGATAATGATAACTGTAATGATAACTGTAATAACTAACGATAATGATAACTATAATGATAACTGTAATGATAACTGTAATGATAACTGTAATGATAACTGTAATGATAACTGTAATGATAACTGTAATGATAACTGTAATGATAACTGTAATGATAACTGTAATGATAACTGTAATAACGAACGTAATGATAACTGTAATACCTACATAAATGATAACGATAATGATATCTGTAATAACTAACGATAATGATAACTGATGATAACTGTAATAACTAACGATAATTATAACTGTAATAACTAACGATAATGATAACTGTAATAACTATAATGATAACTAATGATAAACCTACCGAAATGATAACGATAATGATAACTGTTATAACTAACGATAATGATAACTAATGATAACTGTAATAACTAACGATAATGATAACTGTAATAACTAACTATAATGATAACTATAATAACTGTAATCCTACCGATAATGATACCTGTATAACTTGTAATACAACATAATGATAACTATACTGAGAACTTTAATAACTAATATAATGATAACTAAGGTAACTGTAATACTAACGATAATGATAACTGTAATAACTAATGATAATGATAACTGTAATGATAACTGTAATAACTAACGATAATGATAACTGTAATGATAACTGTAATAACTAACGATAATGATAACTGTAATGATAACTGTAATAACTAACGATAATGATAACTGATGATAACTGTAATAACTAACGATAATTATAACTGTAATAACTAACGATAATGATAACTAATGATAACTGCAATAACTAACGATAATGATAACTGTAATGATAACTGTAATAACTAACTATAATGATAACTAATGATAACTGCAATAACCAACGATAATGATAACTATAATGATAACAGTAATAACTAACGATAATGATAACAATAACAAATGATAACTGTAATAACTAATGATAAAGATAACTAATAACTAATGATAATGATAACTAATAACTAATGATAATGATAACTAATGATAACTGCAATAACTAACGATAATGATAACTGTAATAACTAACGATAATGATAATATGATAACTGTATAACTACTATAATGATAACTATGATAACCTGTAATAACTAACGATATGATAACTAAATACTAATGATAATGAAACTAATGATAACTGTATACTACGATACTGATAACTGTAATGAATAAGTTAAAACGAACGAAATTATAACTATTATTACCTGTAATAACTACCGATAATGCTAACTGTAATGATACCTTTATAACTACTATAGGAGAATGATAATGATAACTGTAATAACTACGATAATGATAACTGTAATAACTAACTATAATGATAACTAATGATAACTGTAATAACTAACGATAATGATAACAATAA
>JADLZN010011742.1:0-10703 GCA_018155175.1 Sinocyclocheilus anophthalmus | reverse complement strand
TCAGCATAAACAACAAACTGCAGAAAAGAGATTGAATGTGCAGTGTAGACCGCTTCAGTATTTGGCCAGTGACGAAGTTGACATTCAACATGAAGTCATCATATTTGTGTGGTTTAGGGGTATCATATGATGTTTAAATGTGAATATTAAGATCCTGGTGAATGTAAATGGATAGAGGTAACAACTAATTGATTTATGTGTTCATATAGCTGTTTTTAAAAGTTACCGTGATACCATAGCAGATGCACAGCAGACACATACTGTTCTGAGACGAGAGAAAATAGATCATTTGTGTTCCAATGAAATATCAAAATACTTAAATGTGAATCTTGAATAAAAGCTTTATTAACAATAACATGTATTTGTTTAATACAGTAATTGATGGTCTGTGTCACCACCATCAGATGAATATTTTGATAATATTTGATTATGATATTTTATATTTGTTGAGGAATTGTTGGTCACATGTGAAAGTGTAATCTGTCTGCTAACATGAGAATGTGTTTTGAATGTTAAAAACACCTTGATCTCTGTTAAAGATAAAGTTACATTTATATTACACAGCCCAAGGTAAAAAGCACATTTTGAGAAAAAAAAAGTTGGGAGGTTGAATCAAAGCATAGCTCAGTAGCTTAGTACATGTAAGATTCATGAATAAATTAAGACACAAATGTAGTTTCATTTGTCTGAGTACAAGGTTTTATTTTTTCAATATTGCACCCTGTTTTGTCCCACTTCTCAAGAATCAGTGATTTGCTAGTTATATAGCTGATTATGGTTTTTTTGTTTTTTTTTTTTTTTTTCTTTTTTTTTTTGGGGACAGGACAAGTCTCTATAGTATGATCTCTAGGTGAAAGAGTCTCTGTGTAAAAACAGAAAAGTCCTGAATAAACAGGAAAAACGGAGATGTGATTAAAGCTTGTGTCTCTCAAGCATCAGTCACACCTTTATTAATACTTATGGGTTTCATATTATGTTCAATTGTCTTATAATGCATATATCACTTGTAGTTTGTTTACTCTTTCATGAAGGAAAGTAGAAGCTTTTTACAAACTGTTCTTGTTCAGGAAGCTGAAGAAGAGGCTGTAACACTTTTAAGAGACACCAAAGCATTTATTTGAATGGAGTCTCCATTGTTGTTTTTAAAATAAATCCTCCACTTATGATGAATTTTTTAAAATACAGATGCAAGATGTACTGTCGTGGATTTGTAACTGATTCTTCTGTGCTTCTTCTGTAAGTAAGGGATGGTATCTGAACCCGGTATTAAACGAGCTCTGGGGCTAAAAAAATGAAAGACCATAGTATTGATAAGCTCTGATCTGGTGATCGGTTCTGCTTTCGGTACTGGAGAAATTATGAAAAACCACTTAGTTTATTATTGCTACATAAACGTTATCAAGCTAATTGTATCTTGTGAACCGTTTATATATGCGATAAAATCAAGACATTTGTTATAATGGTTGTCCTTGGGTTGCAATCAAAAGTGAGATATCTCTTGCACTTTAGGGCTTTGTGATGAATCAAATTTTATTTTAGTTTGGCTTTGAGGCAAAGCGATATATTGGAGAAAATCTGATGTGTGAGTATACTTGATCTACGCATTAGTTCTTAAAGTGACAGCAGCCTAATAAACCTGTAGCCATCCGTATCATTAATGATAATAAAACAACAAAAGAAAAAGCGAAAGTCTAATGTTTGCTCTTGACTGAATACCTTTAGTAGATTTATTATTATTTATTTATATTTATGCTATAATCATTGCTCTCCTGGGATAAGTCCAATCACTGTAGTATGACGAGTGCGAGTACAGTCACATGAGTACAGGAGTAAAGTCGAGGACTCAATACACGAGCCAGTGCTGAGCGTGATGCTGGAGGAGAGCCGTTTGTGGCTCTTAGTGAGGAAGACTTTATCCAGGATCAGATGAAGGAGAGAGGCTGAGTTCATGCATGGTATTGAACGCTGAGCTGTAATCTCTGAAGAGTGTTGTTCTTACACAGGTCTCCTGGAGCTGGAGGAGGTTGAGTGCAGTGTGAAGGGCTGTGCTGATGCTGTCCTCTGTAGATCTGTTTGCTCTGTATGTAAACTGCTGCAGGTCAGGCTGGATTTGATGTGCTGTGAGACCAATCTCTCAAAGCACTTCATGATTACTGCTGTTAGTGCAGCCGGTCTGTAATCATTCACAGTTATTGGAGGCTGCTTCTATAGAAACAGGGATGATGGAAGCAGATTTTAAGCAGGGTGAGATGATGGGCTGATGTCAGTGAGAGGATGAAGATCTTGGTGAAGACTCTGGCAGCTGGTTGCACAAGGACCTCCATGTACAAAAGAAAGACCTGTCATTCAGCCAGACATTTGGAAGAGGTTTCTGTCACGTAGTACAACAGATGCAGAAGGGACACAGTGTTTATCACCTCAAACAGGGTTGTGCAGGAATTTTAAAAACATGAACCTTAAAAGACAGTCACCTTCAGTAGTATTTGTTGTTTAAAAGCCATAACATTTTCTGCATTAGGCACATTTTACAGTCTATCACTGGACTGAACCGATCTGAGTAAGATAAGCAAAGTAGCAGTTTCAGTTGCTTTTATGGTGTCTTTTTTCCTCTGTGGCAGAAACTTCTCAAATACATTCTTTAGACGCATTATCATTGTAGCTTCTTCAGATGCCAAATACATCTATATGTGTCTGAAAAGTGGCGGCCCAAATGGACGTTTCACATTAAACCCTTCACATTGTGTCTATTGCTATTTTAAGTATGAAGGTCCCGCTCCACAGACAGAAAGCTGGATTAAATATTAAAGAAAAAAAGAAACATTTTATGGAGGCATCAGTAGGCGATTCAATTGCCAAGGTGTTCGTAGAGGGCTGAAATGTGCTTTTTGCCTTTTTTAACTTTATCTTTAACAGAGATCAAGGTGTTTTTAACGGTGCAATATTGAAAAAATACAACCTTGTGCTCAGACAAATGAAACTACATTTGTGTCTTAATTTACTGTATTAAACAAACACAGCAAACAGTATGTTACTGTTTGTAAAGCTTTTATTCAAGTTTCACATTTAAGTATTTTGATATATCATTGGAACACAAATTATCTATTTTCTCTCGTCTCAGAACAGTATATGTCTGCTGTGCATCTGCTATAGTAACACGGTAACTTTTAAAACATAACAAATATTTTATGAACAAATAAATCAATTAGTTGTTACCTCTATCCATTTACATTCACCAGGATCTTAATATTCACATTTAAACATCATATGATACCCCTAAACCACAAAAATATGATGACTTCATGTTGAATGTCAACTCCGTCATTGGCCAATCTTGAAACCTTACGAAACACACGTCCTTGCAAAAAAAAAAAAAAACTTGCTCTGATATGAGATATTAAGTCTTGCTTTTAATAAAAACAAGCTCTTTTGTACCATTAAAAAACATTTCATATTTTATAGCATATGAATGACTGAATTGTATCTGTGTTGTTTCAAGGGGAAAAGCATGAACTGTTTATGAATTCCATTTTACAGATTAGACAATCAAGACTTCACAATATTGTTATTTCAGCAGCATGAGAAACACAACGGTTATTCAAACTGGGAATAAATAAAGAAAAATACAGCGCTTCATGGACTCAGTCTATAAAACTGTGAAGCGCATTTTCACAAAAAACTCTTGTTTAAAATTGGGTTATAAGGCTCAACTTTTCTGCAAACCCACAGAATCATCTCACACTTGACTTGTGCCGGTCTTCGGTATTAATGCGATATATCACTGTAATGAATATGCACGATATTGTTATTGTTATTGTGGGCACTTCTAAATACCGTGAATAATTATATATTACAAATTATTCCGAATTTTGAATGCATTTTAAGAATACTTTTCCCATCAACTGGTCAAAATGCACAACACCGCTGTATGCTGCGTGAAAGACACATGCGCACTCTGATGTAAACAAGCGCGGACGAGAAGCACATGTGAGAGACGCTCTGGATGAAAGCGCACTTTCACTCTCTGACAGCAGATGGCGCTAAACTGCAAGAAATATCATGAAATTACATAATAATAATAATTATTATTATTATTATTATTAGAATTTAAAGCAGCAGCTGGTACCCCTGGGGAACCCTGTAAATAAAGCAGCTGCACTACTTTCTTTTTCTGAATCGTGTTTAAATTATTTAAACAGCCATTCAGATTTTTGTATTTGCTATTATGTTCATCACAGCACCAAATACTTACATATTTAGACTTAATAGGCTATTTATTTTCAAACTTTTTTTACATTTTAATCTGGACTACAACATGCCCTAGATATTGTTTGAAAGTGTTTTGATTCTTTATTGTTCGGTCACACTTTACATTAGGGCTTCTTTAGTTAAACAATGTTTATGGTGTGTACTTTTACGTTTCCATATGGTTTACTTGTCAAGAAATTATATTAAACAAATGGGCCAATATTTATATATTTTATTTTGGGGTAAACCCCCAAAAAAAAAATAAAACACTTTCATATACACTCTTCTGAGAATTTCAATAATTTGTAACAAACAGTGCAGTGGTATCAACTGCATATGTAAGTAAATAATTTGTTGGCTACACCCTACCAGGATTGTAGCCTGTGTACTGGCCCTGAGGATCTGGGAAATGGTCCCGTATCTTCCACACACAGCAGCTTGGTATCACAACTCTGTGACCATGTCCAAGTGCACCATACTGCCACACAACAAACTGTCTATAGGCTGCGTGACGGAAGTGCCGGTGGTTTTCCCCCAGGTCTGGAAGGTCCTGCACTGCCCTGATGTCATTCCAGATCCTCCTAGCCAGTCTGAGGACACCTTCCTCTAAAATGTAGAGGTCCATGTGTGGCAGTATCGAAATGCAGGAATCTGGGAGTTGGCCGCAGCACTTCCTCTCAATATCAGACGGCAGCTCCCTGCATCTGTGGCAGACACACCAGGTTGGCTGACATACGATAGGGTGGGGTGTGGCTGCAGGGTTTTCGGCCGATGACCACAGAATGTCAAAAATCATGCTTGGGTCTCTTGTCAGATAACGCTGCAGCAGCTGGTGACATTGTTCAAGATCCAAGCCCTGAATTTTTTCCTGATATTACAAAAGTACAAAAAGAAAAAAAAAAATCATGGCAATACATTACACGTTATTTCTGTTGTGTAAAATGCATGTACAAAGCCAATCAAATTAATTTCATATCGTAACACAAGACTATAATTACTTGCCAATTGCTGTGGGTATAACTGTAGGTATAGTGATACAGCATTATTGATATTACACCTTGTTTGAAAATCAATGGTATATGCAGAATGATGCTTCAAATGTTACTATGTTCACAACAGATTATGTAATTGTATGTGGCATCAGTGTACATACAGAGATAATACTACTATATTGACATTACATTAGCCTTTATTAACAGAATAAGGTGTTCTATTAAATAATTGTCATAACATTAAATCAAGCTAGGACACTTACTTGCGCTATTGTAAGTCTTTGAGCCTGCAACATGTGCACACGCTCTACCTCTTGCGTTTCCAAGCGTTTATCCGCTGCAACATTCCAACCTCTGCCTCTGCCTCTTGCGCCGGGTGTTGAACGTCGTCTTCCACGTGAAACTGAGCTAAACCATTCATGTTAAAACATACAGTACTACCAAAACACATTAGACCTGTATTACCATAGTAACACACATTGCTTTCACTTATTGATGACATCATACCCTCGGCCAGCTGGAACAGCAGATTCCGCCATAATCGTTGCCTGGGTTGCATACGTATGTGTGGGGCGGAGCTATGAACATAGGGGCGAGACCCTTTTGGGGTAGGGGCGTGTTTGTTTTGGTGATTTCAAATGTCAACATTGGCTACCAGAAATCACTTCCTCCACCTTTAAGTGATGTGAAATACTGCCATTCTTTTTCTTTCCTCTCTCTTTTCTTTACTTTGTTTCATTCTATATATATATATATATGTGTTTTAGTTAGTTATATGTTAGATATAGTTTCATTTATTAAATCCCTTATATTCACAACGGATTGTCTCTGTTTGCTGCTCACAATTCGAAGTCAATGAATGTGTGAACCCTTGCTACATTTTGCTAAATTACTGCTAGCACTGCATAAAGAAGGACAGTTTATTCTTCCTTGGCCAGAAAAATAAACATTCCTTGAATTGATACATGATTATATTGTCTGGGCCCCCCTTCCCCCGGTGGACGGACAGATCAAATGATTGTAATATTGATTCTGCTACAGTTTATTATAAGATCTAATCTAAATATTTAGTATTAATCATAACCAGTTATAATTAGTCATAAATATTTCCCTTTTAGAGCTGTAAAACCTCTCAAAATCATAAAATGACAAAAATGGCTTGACATTTGTCAGTGTTCTTAATTGAAAAACGCCTGATCTGACAAAAGCATTGATCTGTTTGTCAAATTTTAACGACTTATCAAAAAGTACCCCTAATTTTTTTTACCATGGATTTGCCATGAATAGATAAAGGGCCTAAATCAAACTTAGGGGACCCATATGTATTTGGGGGTGCAAACACAATAATGTTTTATTTCAGTTTTAGATTCATTCTTAAAAATCCCTAGTGAGCTACTTTCCTTCTTTACTGGAATATATTTCTGTGTGTCATCAGCGTAACAGTGAAATGATATGCCATGTTTTTTTGTTTTTTTTTATAGACCCAATTGAAAGCATATATAATGAAAACAAAATAGGACCCAAAATGGATCCTTGGGGAATCCCACATGTAAGAGGAGCCAACGATGATTTTAATTCACCCAAGGCAACTGAAGAACTTCTATTTGTTAAATAGAACTTAAACCATTTTAAAACAGTACCTTGAAACCCTATCAATCGCTCAAGCTGTGCAATACGAATTTTATGGTCTATGGTTTCACATGCTGCACTAAGGTCAAGTAACACCAGAACTGCAGCATTACCAGAGTATACAGTTAACAAAACATCATTAAGAACCTGGGTTAGGGTTAGGAAAATTAATGTTTTTGTTTTGGGAGTCCATAACAACATGTTGACATGCATGCAAGGTCAAAAACATTTTCATTGTCTTATAATATGCATTTATTTTTACCTTATTTGCTCAATGACTCCCAAACGATTCGCTCAACAATTAATTTTTCCAAACCCCTCCTTTGCGTGACGCTAATCTGCAGTGATTGGTCTGATGACCCAGTCTGTTGTGATTGGTCTACTGCGTGCAAACCGAACGCCCATCAAGTTTTCCCGGGTCTGTGCACGCAACAAGTGGGCGGGCATAAATATGCTAATGTTTCATGTTGACATCAACATGAAACGGCTAAAGATTCGTTTTAAAAATGACTCGTTTCAGCTTTCTTCAACTGTAACTTTAAGGTTATAACTTTATACACGGTGTGTTACACACTGCATGAAAGGTAATTTTCAAAAATCCATAATAGGGGCACTTTAAAAGCGCATATTCTGTACTGTGATGCTCCCTAAACCCAGACTGAAATACTTCAAAGAGAGAATTTATATTCAAGAAAGACTGCATCTGACTGAGAACTGCTTTGTCCAACACTTTTGAGAGAAAAGGCATTTTTGAAATAGGTCTAAAATTGCAATACACTGTAGAGTCCAAATTAATGTTTTTAATTAGAGGCTGCACCACAGCATGTTTAAAAGAAGCCGGAACAACCCCTGATACAAGGCAACTATTTATAATAGATAAAACACTAGGCCCAACTATATCAAAAGCCTGTTTGATTAGTTTTGATGGAACATTATCAAGTGGGGAATCTGTTGGCTTTAAGCTATTTTCACCAAACCAGAGATTAAGAACCTCAAAATGATCAAACACCACATGGCAATATAGATGTACAGATGGATTAATAACAGCAGGAGGAATTTGAGATCTAATATTTTCAATCTTTGAAATGAAAAAACTCTTAAAATTTTCACAATTTTCCACTGAAACATCAGGCCCAATCACATTAGGTGGATTAATAACAGAGTTAATAGTATTAAATAATACTCTAGGTCTATGACAGTTTCTCCCAATAATGTCAGAGAAATATTTTGCCTTCGCTGCTCTAACAGCACTTTGATATGTATGCAAGGACTCCCTTAACATTTCATTTGACACCTGGAGCCTGCCATTTACGCTCTGCTCTTCTGCAGATTTGTCCTATTGCATCGGTATTTCATTAACCATGCGTTCTCGGGCAGAAGAAAGAAAACAAAGACGTTTATTAACGAAATTCGTCTCGAATGTTACAAGGTAGTTTCAAATTAAGGCGGGGGGAGGAGCTAGTAAGCCAGAATACGCAGCGAGGGCCACAAAAGAAAGAGAAGGGGGATAGGAACAGGATAGTATAGGTACCCATAACTTAAGGGGAAATAAAATGGAACAAGGAGGAAGATAGAAAAAAAAAAAAAAAAAACCGCCAGGAGATAGGAAGGTAGATGCAACGGAGAGAGAACGCGAGACGGGGGTCACCGAAGGGGTGGAAGAAGGGGGAGTGGGAAAAAGTGGTTGGTACAGGGCCTCATGGGCACAATCTGAAAAAAATAATAAAGAACTCAAGCGAAGCCGTGGAAAGGAGAAAGAGTGGGAATAAAAAAAACAATCCTCCCCGGCAAGTGTGGTACATTGCAAATCTCGGTCGCGGGGTATCGGGCGCAATGTCGGAGAACACACCGCAGTTGCTCCGTCCAAAATACAAAAAAAAAGAAAAAAACACTTGATTCTTCTGGGAAATGCCTCACCTTCAAGGGTGCAACAGCATCTAGAATAGTTGTACATACAGAATTAAAAGAACAAAACAGCGACTCTGGGTCCAAATAAGATGATGGGTTTTCAAAGGCAGAAGCATTATGATTATTCACAAATGCCACAGAATTATCATATGACACAGATGTGCACTACAGCGTGATTTAGTAATCTGACAGGTTTACTTAAAAAGGTAAAATTTCACCATGTGGTGGGTTTTCCTAGATCGCATCACATATTTTATCAACAACTTTTATTGTCTGCTAATTGTATTTGCATTAAGAAAATGTTTGCTTTTTGGGCTTTCTGTTTCAAATTTCTCAATAAAGCTTCTGAATTGAATTGAATTGAAAGCCTTTATTGTCATTGTATTTTTCTGCACACAATGAAATGAAGAGCACTGCTCCTGACTGGTGTAAGAAACAAACATATAACCACAGACAATAAATAAGACTATATACTGTGTACAGTACAATTATAAAAGTATATAGTCTATAGACTCTAGTAAAAGTCATAATATTGCACATTGAGTAATCTGAGTAAAGTGAGCATTGGCAGTACTGCACATTGACCTCTACATTTATATGAAACAGTAAGTATATACAAAAATTACAAACTGAAATGGGTTAAGTGGCATTAGTGATAAGTATCCACTTAGTACTGCTATTTTTGACACTTACGAGGCAAAGGGATAAGAACGCTTACGCTTACCTTTCTTCTTAAAACAAGAACTAGAAGTTGTTCGGGCTCCAGCAGCTTTCTTTCCCTCTCTTAAGGTTGCCAGGTTTTCACAGCAAAACCCGCCCAATTGCTACTCAAAACTAGCCCAAACGCTTTTCAGGGGGATTCCCGGTAAAAATCGTGTTCCAGGAGGTAAAATATATGTTTTTTTGGCAGGGTTCCCCTGGTAAAAGTCACATTACAAAATTCTTCTTACAAAATGTTATTCCTACTGACAACATGTAATTATGTAATTTAATTGTCATTTCCATTTCCTCATTGCAATATTAGGATTATCAATATATATGTGATGCGCCCCCCGTTGAGGCCCCATTTTCCCCTATTACCCCCTGGCCAACGCACATCCTGTGCACAAAATTCAAAACCAGAAACAACAACTAAACTAGCGAAATACTATCTTGAATCATTTAAAGCTGAATTGTTCAATCAGTTATTTAAACCAATGTGAATATGACAAAATGAAACAGACGCACAAAGTAATGTCCCCCTTATTATTTCCCTCCTCTCGACTCCAGTCCAGCGGGTGGCGCTAAAACACAGACGCTTGTTTGCCAAACACCATTAAACCTCAGAGGAAGAAGTTCAGTTTCACTCCGCTCTCTGTTGTTTTGTTGTGATGCTGGTTTAATACAAACTGTTAGAAATGTTGTTTCTGTAAATATAAAAATACAGTTTTTGAATCAGGTAAATAAATACCTGTAATATTCTCATCCTCACAGTCGTGACTAAGTTTTGAAGCAAGCAGGAATATCTGGAGGAGTATCATCTGAACTGAGATCTGCTGCTGTGAAGATGCTGTTTGTTAGTTAACGAGGCCGAGTAGAAGAGGAACACGAGGAACCAGGACCTTGGAGAAAAAAATACGAAGAACCAGAACCCCGGAGAATAAAACACGAGGATCCAGAACCCTGGAGAATAAAACACGAGGAACCAGAACCCAGGAGAATAAAACACGAGGAACCAGAAACCAGGAGAATAAAACACGAGGAACCAGAACCCTGGAGAATAAAACACGAGGAACCAGAAACCTGGAGAATAAAACATGAGGAACCAGAACCCCGGAGAATAAAACACGAGGAACCAGAACCCTGGAGAATAAAACACGAGGAACCAGAAACCTGGAGAATAAAACACGAGGAACCAGAACCCTGGAGAATAAAACACGAGGAACCATA
>JADLZN010011741.1:0-40585 GCA_018155175.1 Sinocyclocheilus anophthalmus | reverse complement strand
ACACAGTAATCAAAGTAAACACAGTAAACACACACAGTAAACATAGTAAACACACACAGTAATCACAGTAAACACACAAAGTAAACACAGTAATCACAGTAAACACACAAAGTAAACACAGTAATCACAGTAAACACACAAAGTAAACACAGTAATCACAGTAAACACACAAAGTAAACACAGTAATCACAGTAAACACACATAGTAATCACAGTAAACACACACAGTAATCACAGTAAACACACAGTAATCACAGTAATCACAGTAAACACAGTAAACAGTAATCACAGTAAACACACACAGTAATCAAAGTAAACACAGTAAACACACACAGTAAACATAGTAAACACACACAGTAATCACAGTAAACACACACAGTAAACAAAGTAATCACAGTAAACACAGTAAACACACACAATAAACACAGTAAACACAGTAAACACACCCACACAGTAAACAGTAATCACAGTAAACACACACAGTAATCACAGTAAACACACAGTAATCACAGTAAACACAGTAAACACACACAGTAAACATAGTAAACACACACAGTAATCACAGTAATCACACACAGTAAACACAGTAATCACACACAGTAATCACAGTAAACACACACAGTAATCAAAGTAATCACAGTAAACACACACAGTAATCACAGTAAACACACAGTAATCACAGTAATCACAGTAAACACACACAGTAAACACAGTAAACACAGTAAACACAGTAATCACAGTAAACACACACAGTAATCACAGTAAACACACAAAGTAAACACAGTAATCACAGTAAACACACAAAGTAAACACAGTAATCACAGTAAACACACAAAGTAAACACAGTAATCACAGTAAACACACATAGTAATCACAGTAAACACACACAGTAATCAAAGTAAACACAGTAAACACACACAGTAAACATAGTAAACACACACAGTAATCACAGTAATCACACACAGTAAACACAGTAAACACACACAGTAATCACAGTAAACACACACAGTAATCACAGTAAACACAGTAAACACACACAGTAAACACAGTAATCACAGTAAACACACACAGTAATCACAGTAAACACACACAGTAAACACACACAGTAATCACAGTAAACACAGTAAACACAGTAAACACACAAAGTAAACACAGTAATCACAGTAAACACACAAAGTAAACACAGTAATCACAGTAAACACACAAAGTAAACACAGTAATCACAGTAAACACACACAGTAATCACAGTAATCACACACAGTAAACACAGTAATCACAGTAAACACACACAGTAATCACAGTAAACACACAGTAATCACAGTAATCACAGTAAACACACACAGTAATCACAGTAATCACACACAGTAAACACAGTAATCACACACAGTAATCACAGTAAACACACAGTAATCACAGTAATCACAGTAAACACAGTAAAACACACACAGTAAACATAGTAAACACACACAGTAATCACAGTAAACACACAGTAATCACAGTAAACACAGTAATCACAGTAAACACACAAAGTAAACACAGTAATCACAGTAAACACACATAGTAATCACAGTAAACACACACAGTAATCACAGTAATCACACACAGTAAACACAGTAATCACACACAGTAATCACAGTAAACACACACAGTAATCACAGTAATCACAGTAAACATACACAGTAATCACAGTAAACACAGTAAACACACACAGTAAACATAGTAAACACACACAGTAATCACAGTAAACACAGTAAACACAGTAATCACAGTAAACACACATAGTAATCACAGTAAACACACACAGTAATCAAAGTAATCACAGTAAACACAGTAAACACAGTAATCACAGTAAACACACACAGTAATCAAAGTAATCACAGTAAACACAGTAAACACACACAGTAATCACAGTAAACACAGTAATCACAGTAAACACACACAGTAAACACAGTAATCACAGTAAACACACACAGTAATCACAGTAAACACACACAGTAATCAAAGTAAACACAGTAAACACACACAGTAAACATAGTAAACACACACAGTAATCACAGTAATCACACACAGTAAACACAGTAATCACACACAGTAATCACAGTAAACACACAGTAATCACAGTAATCACAGTAAACACAGTAATCACAGTAAACACAGTAAACACAGTAAACACACACAGTAATCACAGTAAACACAGTAAACACAGTAATCACAGTAAACACACAAAGTAAACACAGTAATCACAGTAAACACACAAAGTAAACACAGTAATCACAGTAAACACACAAAGTAAACACAGTAATCACAGTAAACACACAAAGTAAACACAGTAATCACAGTAAACACACAAAGTAAACACAGTAATCACAGTAAACACACAAAGTAAACACAGTAATCACAGTAAACACACATAGTAATCACAGTAAACACACACAGTAAACACAGTAATCACAGTAAACACACACAGTAATCACAGTAAACACACAGTAATCACAGTAAACACAGTAAACACACACAGTAATCACAGTAAACACACACAGTAAACACAGTAATCACACACAGTAATCACAGTAAACACACAAAGTAAACACAGTAAACACAGTAAACACACAAAGTAAACACAGTAAACACAGTAAACACAGTAAACACAGAAAACACACACAGTAATCACAGTAAACACACACAGTAATCACAGTAATCACAGTAAACACAGTAAACAGTAATCACAGTAAACACACACAGTAAACACAGTAATCACACACAGTAATCACAGTAAACACACAGTAATCACAGTAATCACAGTAAACACAGTAATCACAGTAAACACACACAGTAATCACAGTAAACACACAGTAATCACAGTAATCACAGTAAACACACACAGTAATCACAGTAAACACACACAGTAAACACAGTAATCACAGTAAACACACACAGTAATCACAGTAAACACAGTAATCACAGTAAACACACACAGTAAACACAGTAATCACAGTAAACACACACAGTAATCACAGTAAACACACACAGTAAACAGTAATCACAGTAAACACACACAGTAAACACAGTAAACACAGTAAACACACAAAGTAAACACAGTAATCACAGTAAACACACATAGTAATCACAGTAAACACACACAGTAATCACAGTAAACACAGTAATCACAGTAAACACAGTAAACAGTAATCACAGTAAACACACACAGTAATCACAGTAAACACACACAGTAATCACAGTAAACACAGTAAACACAGTAAACACACACAGTAAACACAGTAATCACAGTAAACACACACAGTAAACACAGTAATCACAGTAAACACACAAAGTAAACACAGTAATCACAGTAAACACACAAAGTAAACACAGTAATCACAGTAAACACACATAGTAATCACAGTAAACACACACAGTAATCAAAGTAAACACAGTAAACACACACAGTAATCACAGTAAACACAGTAAACAAACACAGTAAACACACACAGTAAACACAGTAAACACACAAAGTAAACACAGTAATCACAGTAAACACACATAGTAATCACAGTAAACACACACAGTAAACACAGTAATCACAGAAAACACACACAGTAATCACAGTAAACACACAGTAATCACAGTAATCACAGTAAACACAGTAATCACAGTAAACACACACAGTAATCACAGTAAACACACACAGTAAACACAGTAATCACAGTAAACACACACAGTAATCACAGTAAACACACACAGTAATCACAGTAAACACACACAGTAAACACAGTAATCACAGTAAACACAGTAATCACAGTAAACACACAAAGTAAACACAGTAATCACAGTAAACACACAAAGTAAACACAGTAATCACAGTAAACACACAAAGTAAACACAGTAATCACAGTAAACACACAAAGTAAACACAGTAATCACAGTAAACACACACAGTAAACACAGTAATCACAGTAAACACACACAGTAATCACAGTAAACACACACAGTAATCACAGTAATCACAGTAAACACACACAATAAACACAGTAAACACAGTAAACACAGTAAACACCCGTATCAATAAACACACACAGTAAACACAGTAATCACAGTAAACACAGTAATCACAGTAAACACACACAGTAATCACAGTAATCACAGTAAACACAGTAATCACAGTAAACACACACAGTAATCACAGTAAACACAGTAATCACAGTAAACACAGTAATCACAGTAAACACACACAGTAATCACAGTAAACACACAAAGTAAACACAGTAATCACAGTAAACACACAAAGTAAACACAGTAATCACAGTAAACACACAAAGTAAACACAGTAATCACAGTAAACACACAAAGTAAACACAGTAATCACAGTAAACACACAAAGTAAACACAGTAATCACAGTAAACACACAAAGTAAACACAGTAATCACAGTAAACACACATAGTAATCACAGTAAACACACACAGTAATCACAGTAAACACAGTAAACACAGCTCTGCTCCCAGACGAGTCACACGCTGACCTTGCTATTTCAGTAGAAACACTTCTGTATAGATATCTCAGTTCTGCAATGCACTATAAAACTATAACTGTCATTAATCTGAGTTTTATGTGTATCTCTAAAATTTAGTTTAGGTACATTTCTCAAGGCAAGGCAAGTTTATTTATATAGCAATTTCATACACACTGGGTAATGCAAAGTGCTTTACATAAATAAAATCCAACAATAAACAAGGAATGTAAAAACTACTTTGAAAAAAAAAAATTTTATTTAAGAGGTTTAAAATGAATTTAATAAAACGATTATACATAAAATACAGTGCAATCATTCGGGCATAGCACAGTTCTCATTCAATAAATGCACAGCTAAACAGATGAGTTTTTAGTCTGCATTTAAATGTGACTAATGTTTTAGCACATCTGATCTCTTCTGGAAGCTGATTCCAACTGCGGGTGGCATAATAACTAAAAGCACATTCCACTTGTTTTGTGTGAACCCTCGGTATTTCTAAATGACTCGATCCTAATGATCTGAGTGGCCTGTTAGGTTTATATTCAGTGAGCATAACTGCTATATATTTAGGTCCTAGGCCATTGAGCGTGCTTTATAAACGAGTTAAAATTAACTTTAAAAAACAAAATTCCCCCCCCAAAAAAAAATCCCCCCCCCCCCCCCCCCCTCAATATAACTGGACGCCGTGTGAAGGACCCCTTAGGACGGTGTAATATGCTCAGATTTTCTGTTCTAGTCATAATTCTGGCAGCAGCGTTCTGGATGAGCTTCAGCTGTCTAATGGTCTTCTTGGGAATGCCGGTGAGGAGACCATTACAATAGTCCATCCTGCTGGTGATAAAGGCATGAACAATTTTCTCCAAGTCTTGACTGGAAACAAAATTCTAATTCTTGCAATGTTTTTGAGATGGTAGTATGTTGATTTAGTTACTGCTTTGACATGACTCCTGAAACTAAGGTCTGTCTCCAGAATCACACCACACACAAGATTCTTGACTTGATTTTTAGTTGTTTGACCCCTATAGTCAATGTATGCATTCACCTTGAGAACTTCATATTTGTTTTCAAATGCAATGACTTCAGTTTTTTTTTTTTGTTTAACTGAAGAAAGTTCTCGCACTTCCAACTGTTAATTTCATCAATGCATTGGCAGAGGGAGTCAATGGGGCTGTAGTCATTTGGAGATAAGGCTAGGTAAATCTGGGTATCATCTGCATAGCTGTGATAGGCGATTTGGTTCTTTCTCATTATTTGACTTAGTGGAGGCATATACAGGCTAAACAAGAGCGGTTCAAGAATTGAGCCTTGTGGGACTCCGTATTGTCATGGACGTCCACTTAGACTTATTCTCTCCTATACTCACATAATAACCTCTCCCTTCTAAGTATGACCTGAACCATTTAATTACCATGCCAGAAAGCCCGACCAAGTTTTCCAGTCTCTCTAGTAGTATGTTATGATCGACAGTATCAAACGCAGCACTGAGATCTAGTAGTACCATCACTGATATTTTGCCAGATTCAGAATGTAAGTGAATATAATTTATTATCTTAATGAGTGCTGTCTCTGTGCTGTGATGCGGTCGAAAACCAGATTGAAAATTGTCCAGATATCCATTTGAGTTAAAGTATTTGTTCAGCTGATTAAAGACAACTTTTCAATAATCTTTCCTATACAAGGAAGATTTGATATTGGTCTATAGTAGCTCAATATGGTGTTATCAAGATTTCTCTTTTTCAGAAGGGTTTAACAACTGCAGTTTTCAGGGAGCTGGAAAAGTCCCAAAAGAGTGAGGCGTTCTCTCAACAATAGCAAAAAGAGTGCGAGTGTTGTTTTAGTTACTGTTTATAAGGTTTGAGAAGAATGACTGTCTAGCGTTGCCTAGTTCCACATTGAAAGCACGAAGGCTGTCTTAATATATGCTATAGTGTATTTCAAGTTTCGTCTTCCACCACATCCGCTCATCTTTTCTGCATTGTCTTTTCATACTCTGAACTGCTGTTGATTTTCTCCAAGCTGATTTCTGTCTGCCAGTCTTCCTGCTGACTTTCAAAGGAGCAATGTCATCGATAACATTCTTAACTTTTGAGTTAAACGAATCAAGGAGAAGATCAACAGCTTCTGCAGAAATGCTTGGTGTTAAAGATTTAGCCTCCATAAATAGTACACTAGTGTTTTCGTTAATGCATCTATTTCTGACAGAGACAGATCTAGATTCAGTTGTAACAGATCAATATCAAAAGGAAATACAGATGTGATCAGATAGTGCTACGTCCTTAATATCAATGGATGAAATGTTTAGACCTCTATTGATGATTAAATCTAGAGTATGTCCCCGATTGTGTTGTGGGTTCATGCACATGCTGAATCAGGTCAAAAGTATTTAAAACAGTTATAATTTATTTTGTAGTTTTGTTTTCTGTATTATCTATGTGAATATTAAAATCCCTTGCAATAGCAAAACAGTCAAACTCTGGTGAAATCATTGATAGCATTTCTGTGAACTCTCCAACAAAGGCTGGAGAGTATTTTGGAGCCCTGTAAATATGATAAACAGAATACTGGAGCCCCCCCCCCCCCCCCACCAAAAACCTTTCAACACAATCCCTAGATATTCAAAAGACAAGTACTGACCAAATGACACTTGCTTGCATTGATAGACATCTTTAAATAGAGCAGCTACACCTCCACCTCTCCTAACAGTCCTGCAAACACTCATGAAAGTGAAGTTAGGAGGGGCTGTTTCATTGAGGACCGTTGCACTGCAGCTGTTTTCTAGCCATGTTTCATTTAGAAACATAATCCAGGTTGTTTGTGGTTATTAAGACATTGATTAGAAAATTTTTTTTTTTTTAGTGAGTGAATGTTTAAAAATGCTAACTTCTTGGCATTGGTTTTTGTCTCAACAGCAATATTAGTTTGATGCATAACAGGCCGCAGATTAGATAAATCAGCCGTACGGCTTAAGAAGCCCTTAGACTTTCTATCACGTGATAAAACAGAAATAGAGAAAGCTACAGACACACTGGGTTCCCGCTTGTTCTGTAAACATTTGTGAATGTTGCTGCTATTATAGCGGGGACCCGGCACATATCACTGAGAGCTGTTATCAGTTGTGTTTGGTTCACCTACAGCAGATGGAGGGTTTAGGCCCTGGTGTTGTGGCAGCGGCCGGAGAGCTCTCACAGGAGCGGGGCCCACAGGCTTTGGTGGTTGTGGGGCCCGCCGCTTTTTAGTTAATATCTGGGGACTTGCAGCAAAAGAGTGGGAGTTTTCTCGAATTATACTGCCAAATCTAATATAGAAATACATTTAAAAAAATCACTGTTATGTACAAAGATATTAAATTAGCCCTTTTATTTGCCATTAAGAAGTAAAAATAAGTTTTCCCTCGTTGTGCAGACGTGAGATTTCACTGAAAACACTGCTGGATTGATTGATTTATTGCTGAATCGTGTTCAAAGAAGCTCTTTTTGTCAGTGGAGTCCGGCTAATAATGCTAATATAAGAATTAAGACGTCAATTCCAGTTTCTGATCAGAATTAAACAAACGATTAAGCTCCTTTAATAAGTGCGCTTGTCCTGATGAAACGCTGATTAATAAGTGAAAACAAATCCTTTGTATCGAGCTTGATTCAGTTCGACAGCTGCTGGAGTTTATTTTAACAAACTCAAACACCGAACACATTTCCTCTTAAGCGTGTCAGTGTGACTCTGAGCTCCTGGATGTTAGCTTAACCTGCAGCCGTCGTCGGAGAGGAGCAGGCCTCCATCAGCCCGAGTGTCATCACTGATCCAGCAACACCTCCTGAACACCGCTCAGGCCAGACATCACCGGACTGCTACACGAGTGCTTATTTAAACCCACGAACACTTACACGCATCCCTCAGACACGCTCCACGCAGGTTTAAACGGACCGCTTCCACTCACGGTACAGACCACACCAACACACACCTCTGGACAATCACTTTATTAAACCTCTGTACAAAACCAACCTGACATCCTATTAAAACTATTTACAAAGATTTACACCAAGTAGTCGAGCATGAATGAAACACGTGAACTGAATAAAGAGATCAATCCTCCTCCTCGTCGTCGATGATGGGTCTGGACCTGAAACACAGAGAACACGGCTCAGTCTCGCTCAGACCCTGCAGACAGGAAGAGGAAGTGCTCCGAGCACTCACTTCCTGGGCGCTTTAGCCACGCCGCTGCCGCCGGCCTCCTCCTCATCCTCATCAGACGCGGGATGAAGGTTCTCCTTCTCTGGCTTCCGGCTGGGGCCGCCGAAGAAGTCTCCGATGCCCTTCTGCCACGTGGGTGTGGGCCGCGGACACACAGGGTTCCCGCCCGCGTACTTACCCTTAGCTGAGCAAGACACATGCATTAATGCCAACATCTGACACGGAGCAGGCCCGAAACACTGGCTTTACTGAAGCTGACACACAGCTACTGACAGGAACACTTACGCAATAGACAATCAGTATTAAATGCACGACTCCTACACACTACTCATCCCCTCACACATTGACAAGCTGTATGTAAGAACACCGCTGAGGTGAGCCAGTATTTAAGAAGCTCAAACACAGCTTCACCAGCACTCTTCTAAACTCCGGAAGTGACGCAAGACGCCAGAACGCGTCTCATTTGCGTGCGCGCACTCACCTGGCGTGCCCGACTGCGCGCCGCTGCTGTGCGCGTTCACGGAACCGGAAGCGCCGAGGGACTTCCGGGGCGCAGAGGCGGCAACAGCTGAAACAAAAGCACAGAAAATTATTAACATTTAATAAACACCGCACAACACGAGGCGCGCCGTCAGGAACAAGGCGCTTCCGCTTCCGGCGCTTCGTCGCGACGCGGATGAATGTGAAAGTGGCGCCATTTCATTCAGTCAGAATTAAACCCCTTTAAAAGCAAAGCTCGCTGGCATTCACTAGCTTTAACGGTCAAACTATAACGAGGACACGACTCAGCTGCACGAACACATTTAATGACTCGTCCGTGTCGCATTAGCATCGGTGCTCGCCGCTCACGGGTATAAACGCGCTTTCCCTCATGAAGCAGCTGTGCGGGGATCAGCGCGTGCTCCGCGGGAGATCACACACACACACACTCTCTCTCACACCCCACACACTCTCTCACACACACACACACACTATCCTCTCACCACACCTGGCACACACTAGCTCGGCACACCACACACCACACTCTCTCACACACAACTCTCTCACACACCACCACCTCTTCACACACACACACACACTCTCTCACACACACACACACACTCTCTCACACACACACACACTCCTCTCACACACACACACTCTCTCACACACACACACACACACACACACACGCTCTCTTCACACACCACACACTCTCTCACACACACTCACACTCTCTCTCCCACCCACACACACACTCTCTCACACACACACACACACTCTCTCACACACACAAACACACACCTCTCTCTCACCACACTCCTCACACACTCTTCACAACACCCACACACCACTCCCTCTCACACACACACACACCTCTCACCTACACACGACTCACTCTCACACACACTCAGACACACACTCACACACACACACACAGTTACACACACACTCTCTCTCACACACACACAGCACACACTCTCTCAACACCCAAACACACACTCTCCTCACACACACACACACACACACTCTCTCCCACCCACACACACACCCACACACAACACACACACAACACACAACACACAACACATCTCTCCAGCACACACACCTCTCTCACCAATCACACAATCTCTCACATCACTACAACTCTCTCACCAGACAACACACACCCACTCTCTCACACACACAACACACTCTCTCACACACACACCCTCTCTCTCACACACACACACACCCTCTCTCTCTCTCACACACACACACATTCTCTTACACACACACACACACTCTCCCTCTCTACCCACACACACAAAAAAAAAAAAAAAAAAAACAAAAAACCCCCCTTTTCCCCTCTCCACCCACACACACTCTCTCACACACACACACTCTATCTCGCTCACACACACACTCTCTCTCACACACACACACACTACTCTCACACACACACACGCCACCTCTCACCACCACACACGCTCTCCACACACCCCACACACTCTCTCACACACACACACACACTCTCTCACACACACACACACTCTCTCACACACACACACACTCTCTCACACACACACACACTCTCTCACACACACACACACTCTCTCACACACACCTCTCTCTCCACAACACACCACACACACACAGAAGAGCGAGCGGAGCTCCGGGGCCACTGCTAACACTCACCGCTCGGGGGGGGGGGGGGGGGCAGAAAGCCGAGCGGGCGGTCTCTAGCTCGTGGTAACGGCACGGCTATCGCAGGAGCTGCTCCTTCGGCGGGCTCGTGGGGTTCTCTCACCTTTCCTGTACGCGCCGGGGACGCCGTCAGCTTTAGTTCGCACCATCGCGCGGTTTCTGCGGATGAACGCCGGACAGCACCGCTCGCCTCGGCAGAACTGCAGAAATAAAGCGGGCGACTCCCGCGTCTTTTTAAAAAAGCTGCCCGGTCGCGTGACGTCACGGAGCGCCAGCCAATAGGTGGGCTACGCCGCTCCCATGGTAACGGCAGTGTCTCGGGGTTAGGGCGCGAGTTACTCGCCGATGACGTCACGCGCGGAAACGGCGGCAAAACGGCGCGAGGCTTAAGCAGCTGTCCACAGACCTGCGCTAGAGCATTTATTACAGCCGCTGACCCGTGAGTACTCACTAGCAGCTCGGCCTCAGGCCAGGCGTGTGTAGCGTTATTTACCCCAAGTTCAGTTCTGCAGTCAAACATGACCAGATAACACCAGCGGCCACTGTGAGCACGGCCAGAGGAAAGGGTTAGCACTCATTAGGGTTATTCTGAATATGTAGATCAGGTCAGCAGGCTAACTGTGTTGACCTCGTGTGTATTCTGAACTGCTTACACATGTTCTGCATGAGGATGTGTACATGTACAGCATGTGTTTTCATCTGTTGTCATATAGTTATGTGTGTGTGGGCGGGGTTTGAGAGGCGGACTCGTCTGGCTCTTGTCCAATCAGAGCCGGGGGGCGTGTCTACATCTGCTCCGCTGCTGAGTGTGAAGACTGCAGCAGCACAATCACTTTAATCCACAGTAGCTTCACTTCTCACCAGCACAACAACTGTCTGTTAGATGAGGCATTAATTCAGAAACTACTGATTATGAAGGTCCTGAATATGTAATTTTATGACGTCACGTTTGTTTATAAGTTAACCAGTCTAGTCTGAAGAATGATTGTGTGTGTGTGTGTGTGTGTGTGAGAGAGTGTGTGTGTGTGTGTGTGTGTTATATATTGGGTGTGTGTGTGTGTGTGTGTGGGAGTGTGTGTGAGAGAGTGTGTGTGTGAAAGAGTGTGTGTGTGTGTGTGTTATATATTTGTGTGTGTGTGTGTGTGTGTGAGAGAGTGTGTGTGTGTGTTATATTTGTGTGTGTTGAGAGTGTGTGGGGGATTGTGTGTGTGTGTGTGAGGAGTGTGTGTGTGTGTGTGTTTGTGAATGAGTGTGTGTGTGTGTGTGAGAGGGTGTGTGTGTGTGTGGGTGTGTGGGTGAGAGAGAGAGAGAGTGTGTGGGTGTGTGAGAGAGTGTGTGTGTGTGTGAGAGTGTGTGTGTGTGTGTGTGACGAGATGTGTAGTGTGTCTGTGTGTGTGTATATATTTTGTGTGTGTGTGTGTGTGGGTGTTGTTTGTGTGTGTGTGTGTGTGAGAGAGTGTGTGTGTGTTTTTGAGTGTGTGTGTTTGTGTGTGTGAGAGTGTGTGTGTGTGTTGTGTGTGTGTGTGTGAGTGTGTGTGTGTGAGAGAGTGTGTGTGTGTGTGATCTATTTGTTGTGTGTGTGTGTGTGTGTGTGTGGAGAGAGTGTGTGTGTGTGTATCTATTGGGGTGTTGTGTGTGTGTGTGGTGTGGAGGAGTGTGTGTGGTTGTGTGTGAGAGAGTGTGTGTGTGTGTGAGAGGTGGTGGGGTTGTGTGTGTGAGAGAGTGGTGGTGTGTGTGCTATATATTTGTGTGTGTGTGTTGAGAGGAGTCTGTGTGTGTGTTATTATTTGTGTGTGTGTGTGTGTGTGAGAGGTGTGTGTGTGTGTTTGAGAGTGTGTGTGTGTGTGTTTATAATTTTGGTGTGTTTGTGTGTGTGGCGTGTGTGTGTGGGTGTGTGTGTCGTGTGTGAGGAGAGTGTGTGTGAGAAGAGTGTGTGTGTGTGAGAGAGTGTGGGTGTGGCGAGAGAGGGTGTGTGTGTGAGAGTGTGTGTGTGTGTGGAGTGAGTGAGTGAGTGTGTGTGTGAGAGAGTGGGTGTGTGTGTGGGAGAGAGAGTGAGTGTGTGTGTGTGTGTGAGAGTGGTGTGTGTGTGAGAGGTGTGTGTGTGTGTGAGGTGTGTGTGTGTGTGTGTGAAAGTGTGGTGTGTGTGTGTGGGAGAGGTGTGTGTGTGTGTGTGTGTGTTTCTATTTGTGTGTGTGTGTTGTGTGAGAGTGTGTGTGTGGTGTGTGTGAGAGAGTGTGTTGTGTGTGTGTGTGTATGAGAGTGAGAGTGTGTGTGTGTGTGAGAGAGTGTGTGTGTGTGTGTGGGGTGTGTGGTGTGTGTGTGATATATTTGGGTTGGGTGTGTGTGTGTGTGTGTGTGTGAGAGTGGTGTGTGTGTGCGTGTGAGTGTGTGAAAGTGTGTGTGTGTGAGAGTGTGTGTGTGTGTGTGTGTGTGTGTGTGAGTGTGTGTGTGTGTGTGGGAGAGTGTGTGTGTGTGGGTGTGTGGGGAGAGTGTGTGTGGTGTGTGTGTGGTGTGTGTGCGTGTTTGTGTGTGTGTTTGTTTGTGTTTGTTTGTGTGTGTGTGTTTGTGTGTTTGTGTGGGTGTGTGTGTGGGTGTGTGTGGTGTGTGTGTGTGAGAGACAGAGAGAGTGTGTGTGTGTGTGAGTGTGTGAGAGTGTGTGTGGGAGTGTGTGGTGTGTGTGTGTGTGTGAGAGTGTGTGTGTGTGTGTGGGTGAGAGTGTGTGAGAGTGTTGTTGTGTGTGTGTGTGTGTGTGTGTGTGTGGGGTGTGGTGTGTAACGCACTTCCTCATATTTCAAGGACAAATGTGTACTCGGATGGGAGCTGAACCTGAAATTGTTATAAAATGTGGTAAATAAAGTTATTTTAGTTTTGTGTTGTGGTGAGTCTGTAGCTGTGTGTCTCTGTGCTCCTGCTGTGATGAACACTCATTGTTCTCACGCTGATGTCAGGGTTCTCCATCAGTCTGGACTGATCAGTGCTTGTTCTCTAGATGGAGTGCTTCGGCGCTGGACGCTCTCGGCCTCCGGGGGCTTCGGGATCGTTTGGGGTCAGAGGGCAGGTCCAGAGCATCTCCGGCCGGCCGCGTGTGGTCCTCAGCGCTCAGGCCAGACCCGAGCATCCAGACGTCTTCCTCACGGAGCCTCGGCGGCAGGAGTCTGTGTCCAGCCTGCAGTAGTGATAATAATACACCTGTTTGTCTCTTAGCTTGAGTTGAGTTAAAACCACACAGAGAGCACCTCGATAGCATGGTGAAAATGTTACTATGTAACTAGAAACTACGGTTTTTAGGTATTTGTATGAAAAACAGTCATCTAAATTTGTATTAATGCACAAATGCTATAGCTTAATCACAAAGAAAATGCATAAACATTAAATCGAACATTTATCGAACTCTTCATATCGTTTTATCGTCCAGGTGGGACGGGGATCGGGAGCGGAGGTCGGCGGTCACAGGTCACATCTGCAGGGCAGCAGGAGAGGTCAGAGGTCACGGAGGAGAACGGCAGTGGACAGGTAGAGACCGCAAACACCAGGAGTCAAGGGAAAGTGTTTGATTCATCTGAACTGATTCACGAGTCGTTCCACGCCTGATCTTCTGAAAGCACAGCGAGAGCTTCCGGATCATCCTGACGAGGAACCGCTAAACTGGTGATGGTTAACTACCTAAAAGACGGGTGAGAACCAGCTGCTTTAGGGAGAATGTTCCTGCTTCACGTACAGAAATTTGTGAGTCTGCTACATGCACATGAGAAACGCATGAGATTCTGTATAAATAAAATACTGTAGTATAGGCAGATTACAAGTCACCCTATTTAAAATGTAATGAGTGCAACTATTTCAATTACTTTATTAATGTATTGTAACTGATTACATTTGATTACATTTCTAAATGTCTAATGTTTTCAGCTGTTAATAATGTTGAAATATTTAAAGCAGGCAGATACAGTATTACCCAACACTGAATACTGTCAGACTTTCAGAATCCTTCGTCACTTGATTATAAGATTATAATAACGTCATGTTACTTTGAGATCATTCTGAGGTTAAATACAGATTTAAAACCATAACACGAAATAGTATTATGCTGCTTTTGAAATCAAATATCTGCACAGCTATGACAGAAACACTGGCATCTAACAGAGCCTTGGAAAAACAGTTCATTCTAACCATTCTAACTAATATGTATGCATGAGAAATTATTCAGATGTAACCCCCTTTTTAATCGTTAACATTTTCATACGTAACTGTAGTTTAATTACACATTTTTCTCAGTAACTGTTACTGAATACGATTACTTTTATTTTGTAATTTAGTGACATGTAACTTGTAGCTTCCCAACACTGAGTATATGAATATGATAATCATTCAGCATTATTTAGATATTATGATACAAAAGTCTCATGCGTTCTCCTGATGAACGCATGAGAGTGAGTGTAAGTGACTTTAGCTGTGTCTCTGCGGCTGGTTTCACTCAGGTCCTGTGAGGGTGAAGCTGATGTTTGACCAGATCCACATGCTGAAGTTCAGAGCGCTGGAGGAGGTGAGCAGACATTTACCACAGTAACCCCGAGCTCCCGTCAAACTACAGCTGCTCTTACTGAATATGGGATCTGTGTTTGTTTCTTGTTTTGAAAAAACTAATTTCTACAGTTTCATTGTAGCAACTGCTGGTAAGGCTTTAACAGACTATATTAAATAAATATATATATAATGAAATAATTAAAAACATAATGGCATATTGCGCTAAGTATGATTAAATATAAGCATGAATAAAAAATAAGGCATAAAGAACATTTGTTTTTGTATTTATGTAAAATATGAAAGGACATGAAATGCAAAAAACTAATGAAATGTGAAATGAAAAAAGCAGACAACATAAAGCAAATCAATATGTAATGAAATGTTGCAATCAATAAATATAAACATAATTAAATAGTTATTTCTGTTTCATTGTATTTTATTTCATCATGCCATGACATATTTTAAAGTTTCATTATATATATTTATTTAGTCTAGTGTGTTAAATCACTCCATATGCTAGTCCTGTGGTTATCGTTTGTGAGTTGTTCCAGTAATCGGTGCTCGACTGATCGGTGCGTGTTGAATAGTTTGCAGCTCCTCTGGAGGAGGTGAATGGTCTTAAGGACTGAAGGGCGGCGCTAGAGAGACACGTCAGTCACTTACAGCAGCAGCTGCAGGAAGCCCAGAAGGTGACTGGATCAGATATGAGCACAAATAAGTAAGGTGTGGGTTAGGCTGAAGTAAATCAAGGGTATGAAGAACAAAACGAGAGGGGGGAGGGAAGAAAGAGGAGGAGAAAAAGAGAGAGGAAAGAAGAGAAGGAAGGAGAAGAAGAAAGAGAGGAAGAGAAAAGGAAAGAGAAAGAGGAAAAAAAGGACAGAAAAAGGAAAAGGGAGGGGAGAAAAAAAAAAAAAAAAGGAAAAAAAAAAAAAAAAAGAAAGAAAAAGGAAAAAAAGAGAAAGAAAAAAAAAAAAAAAAAAAAAAAAAAGAAGAAAAAAAAAAAAAAAAAAAAAAAAAGAGAGAAGAAAAAAAAAAAAAGACAAAAATAAAGAAAAAGAAAAAAAGAAAAAAAAAAAAAAAACAAAAAAAGCAGAAGGTCAAAAAAAAGAATAACACAGCAGAAAAACAAACAAAAAAGAACTAAAAAAAAAAACAAACAAATAAAACACAAAATAAAAAAAAAGGCACACCAACACCCCCGCACACCATTTGTTTCTCTATTCTATATGCAAGCTCATTCTTTTCCCACCTTAACATCACAACCTGTTATACCCATCTGAGTCTAATTAATCGTCCAAGTGACGGAATGCACAAAAATACAATTAGACGTCTATATGCTAATGATTGCTATTCCTCTAGGAGTCGACAAAGCACACCACACACATCCCGCATCATCCCTCCTCCCCACACCACTGTGTCCTCTGCATATGTCCGTCATGACGTTTAGTTCTCACCCTGCAAGCACTATCCGAGTTGGTGCCGACGCACAAGACCAGCAGGATTCAGACTATCCTCGTTCTTCACAGACCTCCACCTCCCCACTTGCGTCCCCTCGCACACCCTTCACCTTTTCTCTGTCCCCATTACTAGACTCTTTCTTACCATTATTTATTTATTCTTTCCACGTACTAGTATTCTAGCTCTCCCCCCCCCAGCCAACCCCCACCCCTCTCCATACCACCCCCACATCCTCCTACCCACACCCCACCTCCTACAATTCTAACCACACTCACACCAGCAGCCGTAGGCTTAGCGCTTGTGCCCCCGCAGGGCCCCCACCCACCCATACTAGGAGTCATGCTCGTGAATTATTGTTCATATTTCTCAACCGATCTTTTTGCTTCAGTTTCAGGCACCACAGTTGTAGCACCACCATCTACGGCCTCTTCACATACCAACAGTCCACCCTCCTCACAACCCTCAACCAGGACCCCCCACCAACCCCTGTCCACCACACAACACAACAAAAACTCACTCACCCCCCACGAAAGACAAAAACATCCCTCCACCCTCTCGAATACCCTCAATTACAACAGCACACTCACCAGCCACTCACCTCAAACCGCACTCCACAATAAACACAACACATAACATCAACCGTCCCACAAACCAACAGACACACACCTACCATCACTCCATCACCTCAATAGTGCCATCTACTTCCTAAAGCAACACCACGCCCTATATCACACTCAATCACAAAAACAACCACATTCACCACCCACACACCACACACACAATCCCCACTCAACATCAGCCCACTCACAATACACTCACTCAGTCACCAAAAACACCTCATCACACACGTCGACTCAACACCTCCCCACCACTCACTCACCATTCCGTTCCCACCACCACTTCAACCCTCACTCACTCACCCAAACACCCACACGAATATCACACACAACACCACACTCCACTCACTAATCTCACTCCCATCACACACACATCACCTCACTCACTCACTCATCCTTATCATATCCCTCACACTCACTCACTCACCCACTACTGCACTCACACTCACTCACTCACACACACACACACACTCCCTCACAAACACACACACACACACACTCACGCACTCACCCACACACGCATAACTCACCTCACTCACTCACTCCACTCTCACACCCGCACCACCACACACACAATTCACTCACTACTCACACCCACACACACACACACACTCTCACACACACACACATACAAACACACAAACACACACACACACACACACACACTCACTCACACACACTCACTCACAATCACACACTCACACACACACACACTCACTCCCTCACTCACACACACTCTCACTCACATTCACACTCACTCACACACTCACTCACCACACACATCAAATCACACACTCACTCACTCACATCACTCACTCACTCACATCACTCACTCACTCACTCTCACACACTTACACACACACACACACAAACACACAAACACACTCACACACACACAAACACACACTCTCACACACACACACACACACTCACTTACTCACACACACGCACTCACACACACACTCTCACACCCACACACACATCCCAATTCACACCTAACTCACAACACACACCACACCACACACTCACTCACCTCACTCACACACACTCCGCATCACTCACTCACTCACTCACAACACACTCACACACTCACTCACCACTCACTCACTCCTACTCACTCACATCACTCCTCACACACACACAACCCACTCCTCACTCACTCACACACACTCACGCAGTCACACACACACTCACTCAACACACTCACGCACTCATCAAACACACTCTCACTCACATCACTTCACGCCACACATCACATCACTCACTCACTCACTCACACACACACACACATCACACACAACACACACGCACAGCACTCAACTCACTCCTCACTCCCTCACCACACACACATCATCACTCACACGTCACTCAACACTTATTCACTCACTCACACTCACGCAATCACGCACATCACTCACTCACACAACACATCACCACTCAACTCACACACTAACGTCACTCACTCACATCCACTCACTCACTCACTTCTCAACACACCAATCCCACTCAGAACATCACTCACTCACTCACACACACACACACACAACACACTCACACACACACCACACTCACTCACTAACACACTCTCACTCACTCACACACTCCCACACACTCACTCACACTCACACACTCACACACACACACACACCACTCACACACACACACACACAATACACAAACACACACACACACACACACTCACTCACGCACTCACTCACACACTCACGCACACACACACACCCACTCATGCACACACACTCACTCAGTCACACACTCACTCACACACTCACATCACTCACTCACTCCACACTCACTCACTCACACACACACAAAACTCACTCACTCACGCACACAACACAACACACTCGCGCACACAACACACTCGCGCACACACACACACACACACTCACACACACACACCACTCACTCACCACACTCACTCACTCACACTGACTCACACACACTTACAAACACACACACTCACTCAATCACTCACTCACTCACTCACACATACACTCACTCAATCACTTACTCACTCACACAATCACTCACTCACTCACTCACACACACCACACACACACACTCTCAACACACACACACACTCACGTTACTCACACCACCAATCACTCTCAACACTCCACACACACACACACTCATCACTCACTCACACTCACCATCACTCACACACCACACTCACTCACTCACTACATCACTCACTCACCACTCACTCACTTCACGCACCCACTCACACACACTCACACACTCACTCACACACACACTCTTTCTCACACACACTCACTCACACACACAACACACACACCACACAACGCACTCCCACTCACTCACACCACACTCAGATCCGTTCACCACACACCACTCCTCACACACGCACTCCACCTCACATTTCACTCCACTCCACACACACCACTCACTCCATCACTCCCACACACAACACACGCACAAACACACACACAACTCATCACTCATCACTCCACTACTCACAACACATCACTCACTTCACTTCCCTCACTTATTCACTCACCACACTCCCTCCCCCACTCACTCATTCCCTCACACTCACTCATCACACACACACACACACTCACCACTCACACACACACACACACACTCAAGCACACACACACACACAAGCACACACACACACACACTAATCTCCACACTCAATCACCACACAACATCCTCACGTCAGCCCACAACACACACACACACACTCCACACACCCACACACACACACACACACCTCACTCCACACTCACTCTCACACTCAACACACACTCACGCACACTCACACACTCACCACACACACACACTCACTCACTCACGCACTCACTCACTCACACACACTCACACTCACACTCTCATTCACTCACTCACTCACTCATTCAATCTCTCACTCTCACTCACTCACTCAATCACTCACTCACTCACACACAGACTCACTCACACTCACTGACTCACTCACTCAATCACTCACACACACACACACCACACTCTCACACACACACACACACACTCACTTACTAACACACTCACTCACACCACACTCTCACACACACACACCACACACACAACACACACACACACAAAACACACACACCACACACACACACACTCCACTCACCCACCACACACCACTCACTCACTCACTCACTCACCTAACACAACACTAATCACCCTCACTCACTCACTCACTCATCACCCACTCCTCACACACTCACTCACACACACACACACACACTCACTCACTCACTCACAACACTCATCAGGCACACACACCACTCACTCACACACTCACGCATCTCACTCACACACCCACTCACCTTCACACTCACTCACTCACACACAAACACACAAACACACTCACTCACTCACACACAAACACACACTAACACACACACACACACTCACGCACTCACGCACTCACTCACGCACTCACTCACTCACACACACACAATCACCATCACGCCTCCCTATTCATCACTCACATTCACTACTCATCACACTCACTCACTCAAAACACACAGCACTTCACTCACTCACACACTCACTCAATCACTCACACACACACACACACAATAACACACACACAAACACACACACACACACACACACTCACTCATCACACACACACACACACCAAACACGCACACACACACACACACAACTTACTCACACACACTCACTACCACTCACACACACTCATCTCACACACCACTCACCACACCACAACACCTCACACACACCCACACACACTCACTCACCCACTCATCACTCACTCACTCACACACACCCACACTCACCCACACACTCACACACACACACACACCTGCTGTCTCTCTCTCACACACACACAACACACACTCACGCACACACAAACTCACTCACACATCCAATCACTCACTCACTCACACTCCCACCACTCACTCACTCACAAACACACACTCACTCACTCACAACACACACCAAATCACCATCACCCACACACTCACTTCCTCACATTCACCACTCATCACCACACTCTACTCACTCACTCCCAATCACACACACATACTCACTCACTCACTCATACTCACTCACTCACACACTCACACACTTACTCACTCACTCACTCACTCACTCATTCACTCACATTCATTCACTCACATTCATTCACTCACTCTCACTCACTCACTCTCACACACACAAACAAACACACACACTCACTCACTCACACACACTCACACACTCACTCACTCACACACAGAACATCACACACACACACACACACCACTCACTCATACACTCACACACACTCTCTCTCTCTCTCACACACTCACTCACTCACTCACCACACTCACACACTCACACACACAACACACACACAACACACAACACACAACAAACACACACACAACACACAACACACACACTCACTCACACCACATCACTCACTCACTCACTCACTCACACATTCACTCACTCACACTCACTCACTCACTCACTCCCCACAATCAATCACTCAAACCACCCACACACACATCACCACTCCACACAACCATCACTCAACTCACTCACACACTCATCATCACACACACACACACACTCACACAATACTCACACACACACACAACACTCACAACACGCACACACTCACAACACACACACTCACTCACACACACACACAAACACTCACACTCACTCACTCACACACTCACTCAACACAATAACTCACTAACTACTCACATCACTCACTCACTCAACTCTCCACATCACTCACACCACACAACATCACTCCACTCACTCCAACACACACACACACACACACACACCCTCACACACACAAACACACTCACTTACTCACACACACTCACTCACACACTCCCACACACACACACAAACACACACATCCACACACACACACATTCCACTTCACACGCACTCACTCATCATCACTCACTCACTTCACTCACACCCACACCACACACTCACTCACTCCTACTCAATCACACACTTCACTCACACACACACCAAAAACCCACCACTCAATCACTCACTCACTAACACACACTCAATCAGTCACACACACACTCACCACACATCACAATCACTCATCACACACAAGCACTCACTCACTACACTCACTCACTCACTCACTCACAAACACACACACACACTCACACACCCACTCCCACACACACACACGCAACTCACTCACTCACTCACTCAACACCATCACTCACTCACTCACTCACTCACTCACTTATTCATCATACTTACTCACTCACACTCACTCACTCACACACACACACACACTCACTCACTCACACACACCACATCACTCACTCCCCACACACTCACTCACTCACTCACATCACTCACTCACTCACTCTCACACACTCACTCCCACACACACACATCACTCACTCACACACTCACTCACTACTCACACTCACTCACTCACCACCACACTCACACACTCACGCACTCACGCACTCACACACTCACTCACACACAACACACACACACACACACTACTCACTCACTCACACACACACTCCAGTCACACACACACTCACTCACACACTCACATCACTCACTCACACACACCACTCACTCCTCACTCACTCAACACACACATCACTCACTCACTCACCTCACCACACTCACTCACACACACCCCACACTCACTCACTCACTCACTCACTCACACAACACACACACACACACAACAACACACTCACTTATGCACTCACTCACCTCACTCACTCCCTCACATCACCACTAACACACACACACACACTCACTCACTCAACACCCACATCACTCACTCACCACACACTCACCACTCCAACAATCACTCCACACACTCACTCCACACACTCACTCCACACACTCACTCACTCACTCCACACACACACCACACACACTCTCTCTCACTCACACTCACTCACACTCACTTACTCACACACACTCACGCACACTCACACACACTCACTCAAACACACTCACTCACACACACACTCACACACACACACACACAATCACACATCACTCACACACACACACACATCACTCACTCACTCACACACACTCACCAATCACCACATCGACTCACTCACTCACTCTCCACACTCACTCACACAAACACATCACTCCTCACCACACCACACAACACACACACACCCTCCCACACACACACACACAAACACACAAAAACACACACACACACACACTCACACACACTCACTCACACACACGCACTCACACACACACACACACTCACACACACTCTCTCTCTCACGCACTCACTCACTCACTCACACACACTCAACACACACTCACACACACTCACACACTCACTCTCTCACAAACACACACACACCCACACACTCATCACACACTATCACTCACACACACAGCACGCACTTCACACCACACTACTACTCACACTCATCACGCCACACACTCTCTCACTCACTCACACACTCACACACTTACACTCGCTCGCTCACTCACACAAACACGCTCGCTCACTCACTCACACAAACTCACTCACTCATAACTCACTCACACACCACATCACTCCCTCACTCACTCACCACTCACTACACACACACACACCACTCACTCACTCTCACTCACTCACTCTCACACACACACACACTCACTCACTCACTCACTCACACTCACACACTCACTCACTCACTCACTCACTCACTCACACACACACATCACTCACTCACTCACTCACACATAGTTCAGTCAGTCACAGACAGCGCTACGAGAATAGTCGAATGCTGCTGTTTTGCAGATTGTAATGTAGTTTTTATGTTTCGTTTTGAGTGTGATTATAAAAGCCAGACGTGGTTGCCAGAACTGCAAATGCCGATGTTCTTGACTCCAGCTGATGAAGATGAAGATGATGAAGATGAGACTGATGTGACATTAGACGTGAATGAACTGCTGAACATGTAACTCCAGTAATTCATCATCCACCTGTGTCTTCACAACTACACCTTCACTAATGAGGTTAATAAAACGAGCAGTGATGGATTATGGTTTTACAGTAGTGACGCTGCGGGTCACATGACAGCCTCCTGCGAAGCTCCTGAGAAACTCTGCTCAAGTGCACCGAGGGCAAAAGCTGCTTTAAACACAAAGATGCTTACACCAGATGTTGATTTCATTTAGTTAGTAGAAGTTAATTGATCAAGAAAATCTATTTATGACTTTATTTTTGACTGCATTTTTACACAAGTGCCTCAAACGTTTAACAGCACTGTAGCTTTGCAGGAGGTTTCTCGAAGCGTCTCGGAGACACAGTTCTTCTGGATTGAGTCTCAGTTTGTTCTGTTTCTTCACGTGACTCCAGACAGACTGATGATGATCAGATCACATCTCTGTGTGCAGCACTAACATATATCTCACTGCATTATTACAATTAACTGATATTTCCTACTGACACACTACAGCAAAAGATAGAAATAACTGACTCAAAACCATTTTTGCTGCTTATAATATTAGTGTTCTAATGATTTTAGCCACCGCTGTGTATATATATATATAATATTAAATACACACACACACACCATGATTACCATGGTATAAATTTAAAAGTTTGGGGCTGAAAGAAGTTTCTTCTGCTCATTAAGGGTGAATTTATTTAATCATAAATACAGTAGAAACAGTGAAATATTATTAGAAGGTAAATCAAAGCTGGTTTCTGTGTGAATCTATGTTAAAACGGTAATGGATTTCTGTATGCGCCGCTGTTAGTTTCAAGAATTCATTAATCCAGTCTTCAGTTGTAACATGATCTTCCAGAAATCAGTAATAATATGCTGCTATGCTGTCTCGAGGAAACATTTCTGAATTATTATTATGTTGAAAACTGTAGTGCTGCTTAATATTTTTTGTGGAAACTGTGATACATTTTATTTTTCAGGATTCACAGATGAATAGAAAGTTCAGAAGAACAGCATTTATTTGAAATAGAAATCTTTTGTAACATATACATTTCTTACTGTAATTTTTGATCAATTTAATGCATCCTTGCTTTAAAATAAAAGTTTTAATTTCTTTAAATCTTACCCAAAACAGTAGTGTATATTTGAAATAACTATTTATAAGGTACCTCAAGTAGCTTCCAAGAATACTATGGTATCAGCATGATATGTGCTCAGAAAGCATAGTAATAATACCATGGCACATTTTTGATTTTTGAAGTGATGTCTGTGGTTGTGGTTAAATGTACACTGTAAAAGTGATTTTCAAAGTAGTAAATAAAACAGATTATTGGAGTATAAAGGAAAATACTATTTAAAATGTCACTTTGATTCAGTGTTTCTCGCTGCTTCTTTGTAATGAACTGTGAGGCTTCCAGCAGTTTGTGAGTGACTCTAGTTTGAGCTGATGTTTGTGAGAGGTGCGTCTGTAGCGAGGCGGATCGATGGCGTGCTCTGGACGTCCCATCACAGCTTTAATGCAGCGGAGCGTCCGTCCCATCACACACTCGCAGCATCATGAAGCAGCACTGCGCCATCAAACACAGCGTCCTCAAAGAGTTCCTGGCCGAGTTCCTCGGGACCTTTGTGCTGGTGGTGAGTTTCTGCATGCTTACAATCCTTCAGATTCTGTTCATATCTTCACTGTTCCTCAGGTTAAGGCCCTAAAAATCTTAAATCAGAGCAGAAAGCCTTAAATTCATAAAGCAATATAAGGCATGAATCAATAAATGTTGCATGAACTGCAAAAAAATGTATCTTTCTTAGTATTTTTGTCTTGTTTTCCAGTACAAATATCTAAACATCCTTCAATCAAGATACGTTCACTTAGTTTCGAGATTCAAGTCTTGTTTTCTGAGAAATTGAACAAAATGAAGTGAGTTTATGATGGAAACACGAAACGAGTTATGACAAGGGGAATGAAAAAAAACAGATTTTCTATTGCACTGAAATGGAAAGTTGGTTGTAAGTTGGTGTTCAACATCTGTGTTTCTAATACAGGTTTCATCAGACCGGCAGAAGCCCTGCTTTATTTGCACGACTCTCCAAACAGAGTCATGCTATAACTGTATATAATGCTTCATTCTCATTTGCAGAGGTGCTGTGATCAGTTGATTGCTAAGGTGCTCTGTGTCGTGTGTTATTGTGTGTGTGTGTCATCTGTTCGGCCTGCGGCTCGAGTGCTCAGACGGTGTTGAGCAGAAACACTCTCGGGGAACCGCTGACCGTCCACATCGGCTTTAGCACCGGACTCATGATGGGCGTCTATGTGTCCGGCGGCGTGTCGGGTAAACACACACACACTCACACATTATATAAGCATCACACATTAGTTTGATCAAACGCTGCTCTCGCCTGCTTTCTGAGGTCATACAGAGCCTGGAGCGAGCGTCAGGACAGATCTATTGATCTGTGTGTGTGTGTGTGTGTGTGGCGTGTGTGGTGAGGTGTGGTGTGTGTGTTGAGAGTGTGTGTGTGAGTGATGTGAGGGTGTGAGAGTGTGTGGGCGGGTCTGTGTGTGTGTGTGGGTGAGCGGGGTGTGTGAGTGGTCTGTGTGTGTGTGGTGTGAGAATTGTGTCTGTGGGTGTGTGGGTGAGAATGTGGTTTCTGGCAGGTGAGTGTGGTGTGTGTGTGTGAGTGAGTGGGGTGAGTGTGTGTGTGTGAGTTGGGTGTTGTGTGTGAGGAGTGTGTGGTGTGAGTGTCTGTGTGTGTTTGTGTGTGTGTGGGTGCGTGTGTGTGAGAGTGTGTGTGTGTGTGCTGGAGTGTGTGTGTGTGTGTGTGTGTGTGAGTGAGTGAGTGTGGGAGAGTGTGTGTGTGTGAGAGAGAGATTGTGTGTGTGTGTGTGTGTGTTGTGTGTGTGTGAGAATGTGTGAGTGTGTGTATGTGTGGCTGTGCGTGTGGGTGTGTTGTGCGTGGTGAGGAAGAGTGTGCGTGTAGAGTGTTGTGTGTGTGTGGGAGGAGAGTGTTGAGGTGGGTGAGCGTTGTGAGCGTGGTGTGTGTGTGTGTGTCGTGTGTGTGGGCCATAGGTAAGGACAGGGTGGGTGAATATTTTAAAATGTGTTAAAAATGGATTTGAAAAAAACAAACAAACATTTTTTCATAAATAATTGTTACTTGAATGTTATCTGAAATAAAATAAAATGAAAAAAAAATAAACCTATTTCTTTCAGCTAGTTTCAAGGCAGCATTTCTCATTTTCATTTAATTTAACTTGAAGTACTAAAAATAAAAACAAATTGAACTAAAAATAACACAAAACGATGACTAAACTTTAAAATCAACATGAAATCAGAAAATATAAAAAAATGTATTATTCAAAATATTAAAATAAACATTAATGTATCTTCATGATAATAAAATAAACTCTTTGAGTGTGTAATTCTTCCTTTTGCATTACCGCACATATTCCTGTTTAATACTGTAAAGTTGCTTTGACACAATCTGTATTGTACAGTATAAAGTGCTATGTAAATAAAGATGACTTGACTTGACTATGTCACATTTGAAGAAACACTTTAATGTCTATAAGACTGGAAATGTGTTTTCTCGCCACTGAGATACATTTTGAAATATATTTCGGTATATGACGGTTGAAACTAAATGTTTTCGATTTAAAAAATATACTGTTTCATTGAGCTTCACTGTTTAAACAGGGTCACCAAACTGGGTCCTGGAGGGCCGGTGTCCTGCAGAGTTTAGCTCCAGCTTGCCTCGCCACACCTGCTGAGAGGTTTCTAGTATGCCTCGTAAGAGCTTGAGTAGCTGCTTCAGGTGTGTTTGATTTGGTTGGAGCTAAACTCTGCAGGACACCGGCCATCCAGGACCGAGCTTTGGGCAACCATGTGTTTACAGTTTATAGAAGCATTACTTAAAATATATTTAGACCGGATATTGTCGCAGGCGGTCACCTGCGAACCCCCGCCGTGTCTCTTTTTGGCATGGTAAGACTGGGGAAGCTGAAATCTGGAAGTTTCCATATACGTTGATGCGCAGATGTTGTGCGCAGTTTGTGGGAGCGGCTGCAGTCTTGGATTGTAGTACGGTGATTGAGGAATCCAGAGGTTTCCCACAGGTTTGTAGGATGTGATAATGCGTGTGTGGGTGGCTTGTGTGTGTGTGTGTGTGTTCAGATGCCTTCATGGACTTCACCAGCGGGATTCTGTCAGTCACAGGAATTAACGCTACAGGACACATCTTCGCCTCATACCCAGGCAGACACCTGACAGTGCTGGGCGGTTTCGTGGATCAGGTCAGTCTGTCTGTGCATCACTGAACTGAAAACACACATTCAGTCCATGCTTCACAACCGCAGACTGATGCCGTTTGACTAATGCACATTGATCGGCTGAACATTTCCACGCAGAAACACCAATTCAGTGTGAACCCGTGACCTAATTCAGGTCCTTCTGTCCCAAATAAAACTTGTCATATGTGAATTGCTCAACAAACCAATATTTAGGCCTAATTTTAAGATTTATGTATTTGAATTGCATATACAATTTGAATTATACAGTTTTAACATAAACAAACTGACATCTTAACGTGAAGCATACATAAATTAAATATATACATTTACTAAATGTATACAAAAAAAAAATCGCCAACAAAGGCTTGCTAATCAATTAAAATAGTTAATAATGAACTGTACCATGATTTTTTGAGTGCAGAAATCTGACCTGATTTATTGATGCATTATTAGTGTATGTTTATGTTGCATGGAAATTTTATATACAATTCACATACATCTTAAATTTAGGTCTAAATATTTTGCATGTGCATGGTGGATCTGAATCAAAAACCATCAGTACAACATTCTACTTTCAATTATTTCCTAAATTTCCCAGGAGTTTAGAGGAATGACAAGCTCAGCTGAAGTTCGGGTTTGGGTTAGGTTAGGTTTAGTCTCGTGTAGCCAGACCCTCAGACTGACGGCTAAAGGTCTGGAATCCATGGCAGCTTTCATTGGCAAAGGCCCACCCATGAGGCGTTGTTGCCGACATGTCAACAACCAATCACAGGTTGGGTCACAATAACAGAATGGTGTGTAAAACTCTCGGATGTATTTTAAAGATTCTGTGCCGTGAACTTTAAATATTTCACATAATTTTGAAAATCCAGCGTTTAGTTGATCATGATAAACGCTCATTGTCACAGTTGTAAACACGACAACTTTCTTCTTCCAAGAGGGGGTTTGGCATCACGGCATCTTTGTTTCCAGGCAGAACGTTAAAGAACGCAAGACACACATCTCCCGAAAATCCTGTATAATTCAACCAATCAGATGACGACTTGGAAACTCCTGTAATGTTTCCAGTTTTGTGTGCTGTATGCATCAGATGTTCAGCCAGCGGTTCGTGGGCATGATGTCTGAGGCTGAGACTAGGTTAGGTTAGTGACCGGTGAATAACCGATCTCTATCTGTCCATCAGGTGGTGGGGACGGGAATGCTGGTCCTCTGTATTCTAGCGGTTGTGGACGGCAGGAACATCGGTGCTCCTCGAGGCGTGGAGCCGCTGGCTGTGGGTCTGATCCTGCTGGGCATCAGTGTCTCTATGGGACTGAACTGCGGTTACCCTCTAAACCCCGCCAGAGACTTGGGCCCTCGCCTCTTCACCGCCGCCGCCGGATGGGGCATGGAGGTGTTCAGGTATGAGTGATCAGGTGTTCAGGTGCGAGTGTGATCACGTGTTCAGGTACGAGTGTGTTCAGGTGTGAGTGTGATCAGGTGCGAATGTGATCAGGTACAAGTGTGATCAGGTGTTCAGGTGTGAGTGTGATCAGGGGTTCCGGAGCCTGCGAGTGTTTATGTATGAGTGTGATCAGGTATGAGTGTGATCAGGTGTTCAGGTGCGAGTGTGATCACGTGTTCAGGTACGAGTGTGTTCAGGTGTGAGTGTGATCAGGTGCGAATGTGATCAGGTACAAGTGTGATCAGGTATGAGTGTGGTGTGAGTGTGTTCAGGTACAAGTATGATCAGGTACGAGTGTGATCAGGTACGAGTGTGATCAGGTACGAGTGTGATCAGGTACGAGTGTGATCAGGTACGAGTGTGATCAGGTACGAGTGTGATCAGGTACGAGTGTGATCAGGTACGAGTGTGATCAGGTACGAGTGTGATCAGGTACGAGTGTGATCAGGTACGAGTGTGATCAGGTACGAGTGTGATCAGGTACGAGTGTGTTCAGGTACGAGTGCGAACAGGTACGAGTGTGATCAAGTACAAGTATGATCAGGTGTGAGTGTGTTCAGGTTCGAGTGTAATCAGGTGTTAGTGTGATAAAGTACCAGTGTGATCAGGTACGAGTGTGATCAGGTGTGAGTGTGATCAAATACAAGTGTGATCAGGTACGAGTGTGGTGTGAGTATGATCTAGTTTGAGTGTGATCAGGTGTTCAGGTGCGAGTGTGATCAGGTATGAGTGTGATCAGGTGTTCAGGTGCGAGTGTGATCAGGAGTTCCAGATCGAGTGTGTTCAGGTACAAGTGTGATCAGGGGTTCCGGAGCGAGTGTTTATGTATGAGTGTGATCAGGTATGAGTGTGATCAGGTGTTCAGGTGTGAGTGTGATCAGGGGTTCCGGAGCCTGCGAGTGTTTATGTATGAGTGTGATCAGGTGTTCAGGTGTGAGTGTGTTGAGGGTTGACATAATTTTGCCATCTACTGAAATACTTTGCATTACATGCTGTCTAGTAGGGCTGTGCAAAAAATCGAATGCAATTTTCACGTGCATCTCATCAGTAAAGCCGCTTCTGGTGATTAGTTAATCTCCAGCATGTGCTTTCAGATGAAGCGGCATTTACTACACAGAGCCGTAGTTCACTGACAAGCAACAAAAAATCGCTTTCAAAATCGGCAATGAAAACGCTTTAAGCGCCACCTGCTGGCAGAGAGTGAATCTGCATCTCGTTTAGCTCGTCTGCTGTTTCTGTTTCATGCAAACATGCATGAATTTTTATGCATAGTTTCACAAAACTAAAGTCAAACAATTCTGTTTTTGCTTCAAATTTAGAAACTATACAATCTAATTTAGATTAAAAACTGCACATGTTGCATGTATGCAGCAGCTTTGTTTGGTTCATGATTAAAATGCAGTGGTTGTCTCTCATTTTAAATGGAAAGAGCACAGACAAAGCCTTAGTTTGTTTATATGAAGAGATTTATTTTATTTGTGTTATTTATTTTATTTGTTTTTTTGTTTTTTTTCAATTTAGTTTGAATTTATTTACATTTACATTTACATTGAGTCATTTAGCAGGACGCTTTTATCCAAAGCGACTTACAAGATGAGACAATAGAAGAGCAATCAAAACCAACAAAAGGCTATATGATGTCTATTATTATAGCGTAATTTCAATTTCACAAAGAAATGTGCAACATTTTTGTCCAAGCAATAATAAAAGGACGCATTTAATTTATAATTTGTTTTAAATCTCATTTTGTTAAAAAAAAAAAAATCGTGAATCAAATCGAATCGTGTGTTGAGTGAATCGTTACATCCCTACTCTAGACCTAAGGTTTTATTTTCAGTCATTAATTCTGTTGTGAACCCCCCGGTTACAATATTTACTGCTTCTGAGGCTCTGTGTGAAAGCTTCTTGAGATTTTTCATTGATAAATCTCTAATCTGAGACAACATATGCCCTTCTCATACTGACCCCTCTATCCCGTCGTTGCATTTTGCTTCCTGTGATGTTTTTGAACCTATTTCTCTGCAACTACTTAAAAACACCATTATTTAACATCAAATCATCTTTTTGTTCTTTTGATACCATACACCCTAAATTTTTAAAATCAATTGTTGATTGTGTTGGGCCGGGTCTGCTGTATCTTTTTAATAAGTGTCTTTGTACTGGCTCTGTCCCTGCTGCCTTTAAAGTGGCTACCGTCACTCCTATACTCAAGAAGCCTTCACTAGATTCTTCTGTTTTGAATAACTTTCGCCCTATTTCTGTTTTACCATTTATCTCGAAGGTATTTGAAAAAATTGTGTTTGATCAACTCCAGTCTTTTCTCAGTTGCAACGGTATTTCTGAAATTTTTCAATCTGGCTTTAAGTCTGCACATAGCACCGAATCTGCCCTCTTGAGAGTGCTAAACGACATTTTTTTATCTACAGACTCTGGCGACTCTGTGGTCATTCTTTTTTATCTATCAGCAGTATTTGACACTGTTGGCCACTCTACTTTGATATCTAGATTAGAGTCTTATGTGGGGATAAAAGGAACCGTCCTTAAGAGGTTTCAGTCATACCTTACGGAGAGAAAATTCTTAGTTAAGTTAGGTAACTTTTCTTCTTCTGTTGCTCATTTAACCTGTGGTCTTCCTCAAGGCTCTATCTTGGCGCCCTCTCTTTTCTCTCAGTACATGCTACCTCTGGGAACCATTCTAAGAAGATGTGGGGTGTCTTTTCATTTTTACGTCGACGATACCCAAATTTACCTACCTATCAAGAGAAATGATCCCTCTGCATTTCCTTCTTTACTAAAATGCTTATATGAAGTCAAATTTATGCTAGTCCAAAAATGTTTATTCTTAAATGAAGATAAGACTGAGGTGATTGTTTTTGGGCCCTCTGTCAATTCTCAGGCAACCAGCTTATATCTGGGTAGTTTATCAGTGTTTAGATCTTCACGTGTACGGAACCTGGGCGTTTTGTTAGATGAGTCCTAAAACCTTAACAAACATATCTCCTCTGTAATAGGTTCTAGTTTTTATCAACTTCGCCTGCTATCAAAAATCAAACCTTTCTTAAATCATAAAACTTTAGAGATGGCTGTTCATGCTTTTATCACCTCATGCTTAGACTACTGCAATTTCCTATATTGTGGTAGTTCTAAGTCTTTAATTGATCGCCTGCAGCTAGTTAAAAATGCTGCTGCCAGATTCCTTCATAATAACCGCAAAAGCGCTCACATTACTCCAATCTTCCCTTCATTGGCTACCTATTAAAATCGGAATTTATTTTAAAATCCTTTTTTTTAATATAAATCTTTACATGATCTAGCCCCTATCTATTTATCTGAATTGCTGTATCCATGTACTCCCTTCCAGCTAAGATCCAGTGATCAGAATCTTCTTCAAGTCCCACAATCCAGACTCAAACGTAGAGGGGATCGTGCTTTTTCAGTGGTTGGGCCGCGGTTGTGGAATAGCCTCCCTTTAGAGATTAGACTTGCCCCTTCTCTGTCCACTTTTAAATCTCTCCTAAAAACATATCTGTTTTCTTTGGCTTATAAATAATTTTCTACTATGGTCTTTGCTTAGTCTTCTAAGGGTTTATACTTTGTTTATCTTGTGTTATTATTATATTTACTTTTTTTTATTATTAGGGCGAGACCCTGTTTGAATTGTGTAGTTGTGCTGATTTTTATATTATTTTAATATTTTTGAATCTCTGTACAGCACTTTGGTCAGCCGTGTGGCTGTTTTAAATGTGCTATATAAATAAATTAAACTGAAACTGAGAGATGTGAGAGTGTGTCTGAACCCCCGAACTTTATCAGGAAGGCTATTACAGAGTTTGGGAGCCAAATGTAAAAAGCTTTACCTCCTTTAGTGGACTTTGATATCCGAGGTACTACCAAAAGTCCAGAATTTTGCGACCTTAGGGCGCGTGATGGATTGTAGCGTGGTAGAAAACTAGTTAGGTACGCAGGAGGAGCAAACCCCATTAAGGGCCTTGTAGGCAAGTTATAATATTTTGTAACTGATACGGAACGTAACAGGTAGCCAGTGCAGAGACTGTAAAATGGGGGTAATATGATCATATTTTCTTGACCTGGTAAGGACACTAGCCCGCTGCATTTTGGACTACCTGTAGCTTGCTTATTGAAGATGCAGTGCATTACAATAGTCCAGTCTAAAGACCATGAATGCACAAACTAGCTTTTCTGCATCAGAAACACGTAACATGTTTCATAACTTGGCAATGCTTCTAAGATGGAAGAATGCTGTTTTTGTAACATGGGTAATATGATTTTCAAAAGACACGTTGCTATCTAATATAACAACTGAAGGTAGAGGAAAAAGTAACAGTACATCCGTCTATTTGCAAATTGTAATCCAAGAGATTATGTGTACTGTTTTTTGGTCCAATAAGTAATAATGTCTTATCCAAATTTAGCTTAGATAATTTAGCTAGCTTAGATAATTTAGATGTTTCATCTGGTCTTGTTGAAATATATAGTTAATATATCATCAGCATAACAATGGAAACTAATCCCATCTTTTCTAGTATTACAAAGGGGCAGCATGTATATTGAAAATAGCAGAGGGCCTTAGACAGATCCTTGCGGCACTCCATACTTTACTGACATTAACTGAGGTGGTTCTCCGTTTTAATAGACAAAGTGGTAACAGTTGGACAGGTAGGATCTAAACCATCTTAAAACCTATTATGATGACTTAGCTATATAGTATGATAATTTGGTGATACATTGTGATGATTCGGTGATAGATTATGATGATTCACTGATATATTATGATTACTCTGTAATACTACTATTATTGAGTGATACATTATGCTGTTGATAATTCAGTGGTATGTTATGACAATTTGGTGACATGATGATTTTGTGATATAATCACTATGTGATATTTTATGATGATTTGGAGATATATAATGATTCTGTGTTATATTATGATGATTTGGTGATATAATGGTTCAGTGATATATTATGATGTTTTGGTGATATAATAATTCTGTTATATATTGTGATGATTTGATGATATATTATGATGACTTGGTGATATATTGTGACAATTCTGTGAAAAATTGTGATGATTCTGAGATATTTTATGTTGATTTTGATTGATATATTGTGATTGTTTGGCAACGATTCAATGATGATGGTTTGGTGATATATTGTGATGATTCAATGATATATTATGATGATTCAGAAATATAATGATTCTGTGATATGATTTGGTGGTATATTATGATGATTTGGTGAAATAATGATTCTAAGATATGATGATTTGGTGATATATTGTGGTAATTTGGTGTGTGTGTGCAGCACTGCAGATTACTGGTGGTGGATTCCTGTCGCCGGGCCGTTGGTAGGGGGCATCGCCGGTGCTGTGATCTACTTCCTGTTGATCGAGCTTCATCACACCAACCACAACGACAGACCTCACGAAGAACCCGAGGAAGAGGAGGATGAGGACGAGGACGAAGACGAGGACAGCAGCCTGAAGGACAAATACGAGATGATCAACATGAGCTAGAAACCCGAGATCAGTAGAATTCCTGTCACGAAGTAAAGCCGGTAAACTCATTTTCACACGCTGTTTACATGAGTAAACTCATCAGTGACACCAGCAGACCTCCGTCCACCTTCACAGCTCAGACAATGAACAGGTTTGCACTGATTGATTCATGTAAGTGCTTTAACTAAATACAAGCTTCACGTCTGTAAACCCATCTTTCCCATAATCCCCCACTGCACATAATATTTGATTGTATTTTGCTGATGGTTAATATTATATTATACTGAACCCAGAACACTCGATTCAATGGCTTTTATACCTTTAAATGAATGGAAGCGTGTCAGGATCCTGTCAGGAACTCTGTTCAGATTAAAGCAAGATTCACCACACAAAAGCACTCTGACAGCACTGATCATGAAACGACCTGACAAACATGCTTGTCTGAACACGACCATCATGTCACAAGCCTTGATGTAATGGTTCACTGCAAAGATTAGCGTTTGTCTGCGAAAGATTTTCCACTAGATCACCATTGTTGAGTTTTCATGTTAAATTTAAATTTTATTTCACCTTGTTGTCATATATTGTTTGTAATATTTATGGTTATGTGTTTGTAGATCAGGCTTGTTTTTGAAAGTCTTTCGTAAAAAGTAATCTTTGTAATGATGAATCCTGCGACGTCAACTGGTATTTGTGTTTTTGTTTTTTTTTTTTTTGTTTTTTTTTTTGTTATTTTCTTTTATTGCTGACATATCACACTGAACTGATTGCGGCATATTTGTCTTGCTTACAAACAAGCATCAGATGTTTGCATGTGTAGGTTGTGTTCAGGTCTGGACAAATCTGCTGCTGTCTGCTGAGGCTGAATGACAGAAGACATTCATCTCCATAAACACTGAAGAAAATGTCATGTTATGGTTATTACAGGTCATTATCGTTTTGGCTTTTTTAATTTAGTTTAAGTGTTTGTCTTTTTAATTATTGTTCAACTTATTGTCAATGATTTTGTTTGTTAGTTTTAGTTTTCCAGTTAATTTTATTTTAGTATTTTTATTTATGGACACATGACCAGTCCAGATTGCATAGGTCTACAGTGTACAGCTAGTTTGGTAAAGACAACCAAGAAGGACTTGTTGACAAATGTGCTTTATTTAATTGTTCTTTATGAAAGGCCCCCGCCTCTGAATGGTATTACCAATCATAGTGTGGAATTTTTATCATGGGCATCCCCCGATGCCCAATAACATTTTCGGGTCTTTTCACGTCTTCTTTATATTCTACACATCTGGCATGCCACATCTGAGATATATATTATATAGAATTATATATCTTGCAATTAGCCTTTTCTCAATTTTGAAGCAGTGTATGACAGTTATGGTCAGTGTTACTTTTAGTAAAAATAATTTTTACTAAAATGCTTCTTTTTCAAGGAGTAGGATATCTTGTGCAGTTACAGATGACTTTAATAAGTGTTGCTTTCACTTTCAATTTACTGGAAGTCGCTGTTTGAAACAAGCGCTGGCTTGATCTCAGGCGACAGATATGATCTATTTCCAATAAAACAATGAATCAGACGCTCGTTCAGACCCTGATCAGAGTGAAACAAGCTCTTGAGAATAACAACTGTGACGTTATTCTTCTGAAGGAGATCTCATGCAGGAGAAGCATTTGCTCATCTAATGGAGATCAATCAAAACTTCAGAACGCTTTTAGTGGCAGGTTTTCTCTTTCCAATTAACCCACTGTGCTTTCCCTCTTGAAAGGGTGCCAGAGCCAGCAGCTAATCGGAGCAGAGAGTCTCTCAGGCTCCGCCCCTCTCTCTCTCTCTCTTCAGTCAGACTCTCGTCCTCGAGGAGCAGAAGAGCAGAAACTCCTGAACCCTTCAGATGATCATGAGAGTCCTGAGAGCTTTCCTCCTCATGAGTGCTGTCGCAGCGTCTGTGAGAGGAGATGCAAACCTCACAGGTAAGAGCATGCTTCCTGATCCACCAGCCGGGTTAAAGCATGCCATGGAGCTCTTATTTTAGACTGACACAGCAAACTTCACTGTCTAATTGCATGTTCTCAGAGAAGCTCTTTGAACGTTTGCCATGGAAAGTCCTGAAAGCCGCAGGACGGCGTGATGGGATGGGCTCCGTGCGCTGACAATTACCATCTTGGTGTTAAAAAAAAAAAAAAAAAAGTAACAAAAAAAAAAAAAAATAAAAAAAAAAAAAAAATAATTTTGCAGAGACTCCTCCATTAAAGCCGGTGCTGAAGTCCAGCTTCCATCTGTATCACGAGGGCAGTGTGTTTGAGGAGACCTGCGCCGTGGTCCCGTTCCGGTCCGAAACCCTCCACAGATGCGCCTACAACCGCAGCCACCCGCTGGTACTGATTATACACGGCTGGACGGTGAGAGACACAACACACAACGGCCTTTATGTGGCTCGGAAGAAGGTCTTAAGAAGTCTCAATTCACCCCTCCACAATTATTGAAGCAGAAAGTCTTAAATTCATTAAGTCATGGCATTAAATGTTGCACGCACTGCAAAGAATGAATATCTTCCTCAGTATTTTTGTCTTGTTTTCCAGTCAAATTATCAACATCCTTAAAACAAGAAACCTTTTACAAACAAAATAACAAGATATCCTTAGAAGAACAATAGGGCCCGTAGGGCTTGCACTAAATTCGGTCAGTTAGTGAATAAAAACTTGTTTTTCTGATTCCATTGGCATATATTATGTTGCCCTTTTAATCACAAACTCACTTAGACGCTTAAACACCTAAAACAAGGCTTGTGTCTCATGTCATTTTGCATCTCCAGTAAATGTATCTAGATTTAAGGATCTTTAAACATTTGCACTGGAAAACCAGACAGAAACACTGAGGAAGACCAGCACTTTAATGCAGTGTGATCAGAAGGAACAGTAGAAGATATTCCAGTATTCTAGCGTTTGGGAGCAGAGAAACTCAAGACTTGAGATGTTTTCGTAAAATGCTTTAAAAACTAAAGGAAATTAGTTAGAAGTTGAATTCTTAAACTCTGAGGTGTTGCTAATACAACTCAAGTTGACTCAGATTTTTATATTGTGTTCCATTCAATTTTCCATCTTTACGTGTTCTTGGAAATGTCTTCAATAATCATAAATCTACCTTCATAAAGTAGTTCCTCCTATTGAAAGCAATCTGTTTAATGCTCACAGAGCTGTTTCTCAGGCAAAGCGAGATCATATCTGTGTTTACTGCCTGTGAAACGCTGCGTATCGCTGCTTTACGACTCAGTTCACGAGCCAACAAACATGTAGAGCAGACAGGAAGCTCCTCGAGACGGAGGACACGGGAAAGACTTTGAGCGATGGCTTTGTTTTGCCGCATGTTTGAGTGTGAATGACGTCAGCTCTTCCTGCTGCTCTCAGATGAATGGACGCATGGAGCCCTGGATCTTTGATCTGGCTTCTGCGCTGAAGGTCCGGCTCGAGTGGGTCAATGTTCTCATCAGTGATTGGAGGAAGCTGGCGCTTCAGCCGTATCCAGTCGCAGCCAAGAACAGCAGACAGGTGGGGAGGGACGTGGCCGCGCTGCTCAAATGGCTGGAGGTAATGAAGGTCTTGAGCGGAAACGTTTGCTGAACCAAACCCAACACAAACCTTATTTCTGGGGTTCTCCGAAGGGGAAGTCATCATAGTTGGGTAAACCTGTATAGTGGTGAACGGAAGCGACAGCAAATATATGTTTTGTGTTCCCATTTGCTCTTCTATGACTCTTCAACAGAGGATAAAATATGGAGAGATTGATTAACCCAGCTAACTAAAATATGTTTTGAGAATATGTTTCGCTAGCTTCCCCAATCACTTTTTGAGCATAGACAAGAAACCTAAACTGCTGTAAATCTTGAATGTCTTGAAGCACAGACTTGTTTCAGTTTGGTTTCTTAATAAAGATGACACTTTGCAGACTGAAGTGGAAAAGGCTAGAAAATAAATAAATAAAAACCAAAATAAGTAGTAAAAATAATGTTCATTATTATGAATAATGCACAAAATACTAATTTTATATTAGAAATATGTATTTTTCAAAACATGTATGAAAATGAAAGGCATAATCTAAACAAGCTGTGTTCCAACTTTTAGGTTGACATCTCAAAAATGAGATTTCCAGTCATGATTCAGTTTGGGTGGGCAGCACCTAACGTTTCCACTTGAACGGATCAATAGAGAGAGATATAAACATTTCTAAAAAACGTTTTTATTAAGGGAATGAAACTTTGCAAGCACTTCAAGACTCTCAAAATACACATAACTTATTTATTTTTTACGATTTTTTATAATTACTTTTTATAAGATATAACCATTAAAATGTTACATGTTTGGAGAAACATTAGGTGTCAAAAATACATTTTGATAAATTATCTATGAAGTTATATTAGTGTCAAAAAACTTTTATAAAATATATAAATATAAAATACAGCCTTTTTCCTATCTATCTAACTATCTATCTATCTATAGTCTATCTTTCAGGCATTCAGAATTTCATTCACTCATGAAAGAGAAGTTGCTGATCAGATACAATACAGTTTATGACTGTTCAACGATTCTTCGGGTCCAAATGGACATGCAATGCGAAAATATATACAGATTTTAATGCATCACGAGAGTTAACACAGATCAGTGCTAGTAATAAATAATTAACCTATAATTAACCTTGATTTTCTTACCCAGCTCTATTACCATGGGGAGCCCATCAGTGTTAATGTCCATGTCACCAATAACTCAACCAAGACTGTGAAAAGGGTTAAAATATCAGGTGAATTACAACCAACAGTTCTCCTATTGCTGTTTGACATTATTTTCATATCGCTCTCATCATCTATGATCTGGTATTACCACTGACTGTACTGTTTACATTTGTGTCTTTGCAGTACGACAGTATGCTGAT